>JAHDVE020008840.1:0-18597 GCA_022606495.2 Halesus radiatus | reverse complement strand
AGAGTTCAAATTTAATTTCATTTCATTTTTTGTTTTATTTTATTTTTCTATACTTAATATTTTTAAATTCAATCATTTTACTATTTAATATAACTCAGTAGATTTTTAGTTGTCATTATGATTTTTTATTTGTGTTGCGTATCAGCTTATATAGGAGGACGAGCTTGTTCTTTATATAAATAGCTGCTAAGGGCCAATAAAACAGATAGTTGTTAATCTTAAAAAAATCTGTGAACATTAAGGTTTGCTCATATTTCCTGATTACACAACTCACTATGAAGAGACAGTTCAAAGTCATTAGACGAGGCGGGAGACTCGATAGTTGAAGCTTCTTGTACCCGAGTAACGTGGAAAGCTCAAAAGCGCAAAGCAAGACGAAGTCCTTTGGGAAAGATACCAATATAATGAGATGAAGCAATCCTACACACTATTTGCGACGAAATATGATAAACAGAGCTATTAAAGCGATACATCCTAGGATTGCATATTCACTATTCATTGTATTATTCTGTTGGATTTAGCGAGGGTGGATTTTTTTTAATAGTTGTTTCTCAATATTTCTTTTCTATGAATGTTAGTAAAATATAAAGTCATAAGAATATAATCATATCTACATTGTTAATTTGTTTTTATCTCTAAGGGCTAGTAACTATTTTTTTATTATACATATTTAAATTAATTTTCTCACTTACCCTATTCTAAAAGACATCAAAAACTACAAATACATAACAACAACAAAAGCATGTACGTAGCAATAACATTGTTCCTACTTGCCTATATTCTCAGCAAAATAATAGTCACACTCAAGAAAAAATCAAAACAACTCAACAAGTCCCAAGCTCAAGGTCAGGCACATCACATGCAACAAGCAAGAATCTCCAACGTCTATCTCCAGCGGCTCCTCGAGCAGAGAAAGGAAATCGCGCAGACAATGGAACAATACAACACACCGTCATCCTTCGCCAAATACTCTAAGATGGAAAGGCAGCTCCTCAAGCTGGACGCAGAGATCGAGCAGGAGAAAGCGAAGACAGAGAAGGCGCAATCCGACAGCCCTGCGAAGGAAGAGTTGAATTTGCTGAAAAACAAACCATATATAGAATGGATCTGTTGGTTCACTTTGACACTGATCGGGGCCCGAGTGACCGTAGTATAGTTACCAGCAGAGCTGAGAGTGGGACCTCTGGGATTCTTGAGCAACAACGAAGGGAGAGTTTCAGGATGGCCGGTTGTAATCTTGTCCAAAATACTATTAACTCTTTGAATAATTAACACCCTCACACAATGATACAAAATGCTCGCCTAAGATAGATTTAGATAAAAATTGATTGTAATTTTTTTATTTAAAAAATGAGGAGTTTTTTTTTAAATAAATTAATGTTTTGTAGTAATGACGAATTAGGAACTATTGCTTAAAATCAAACAAATTTCAAAAAACCTTTTTCATTAATATGTTGCAAGAGACAATAAGATGTTAATGAATTTATATAATTTTTATGGTTAAATTTTAATACTAATATCTGTTATTAAAAATATTTTAAATAGATTCGTTTAACAAAAATAACACAGAGTAAATACTTTTTCCATCTGAAAAAAAAATGTTATAGCAGCAGTATCGAAATCTCCCCTCCCAGCCACAACAGACTCAGTTTACGAGTCAACAGCCCCTTCCCATAAAATTTGTGCTTACAGACCCCGAAAACTACAGACCTACCTACGCATCTCCTAGCAACAAAGGCCAGCCTCCCTCGATTGCGCCAAATACGAACATCCTCAAACCTACCAACTAGAAAACCTTATACCCCTCAAGCCACTCCAATATCACTGCTCACTCATCAAGCACCTACAACACTTCCCAAACAAATCGGCCTGCCCAATGTTCTTGCGGACTGGAGGACGAGGTGTTCCAACTTCGTCAATAAAATTCCAGACTGAGAAACGAGAGTGCAAACAGGTAACATTAAATCAAAGAATGGATGCGTAGAGAAATCGCAAGGAAATAGAATTAGCTTCTCGAAATGTATAACAACAAGCTCGAAGACATGCGTCTGCATTACTAGAACCAAAAACTCAACGATAACGGGAGGCAGAGGGCGATGGTAGTACAGGAGGATGAGACATCAATACCAATAAAGGCTTCGCACTTACGAGACATTCATTGAAAACATCGAGAAAACCAAAGAATCTCTTAGAGGAGATATCGATAAGTATCGAAGAGAGTGCGAGTCTGCCTGCAATAAGGCGAGGAATCTGGAACAAGAGAAGCAGTACTTGGAGTAACAGCTGATGGAGCGAGAAGCGCAACTAAACTAGACTGTGATGGAGATGCAGCATAAAGGTTCAGGATACTATGTGGAGGAGTTGGAGAGAACGAATGCCAACCTGGCGAGAGAGAACAAGAGACTAAACCAAATCATTAAGGATCGAATAAGAAGTACCTTAATCTGAGAATTTAACTTAACGGCAACACAGAGAAAAAGTAAAAATGATTTAAGTTCCTGATTTTCAAATGTATATATATATTTCATCAAATAGATTACTTCATATAATAAGATATTCAACTGTTTTAAAAAGATAATAAGTTGATCCAACACATACATATATATTGAATACAAAATGTATCAAGATTTCCTCATTTTCAAATAAATACGGGATTCTGTGGATTCTTTCCTGAAAGGAGCGATCTGCTCCTCGCTGCCCTGAAGTCTCATCAACAGCCCTCCGAACGAAGCATAGGCTACCACTTTGTCGCCGTCGGGCAATATTTCGTGGACAGTCCCGTACATCACGTACTCGTAGCTGTCTTTCTCAGACTGTTTGGCCACATCTTCAGAGTTGTAGATGTTCTTCTCCCCGACGCGCTGGGAGATCTTGACGAGGTAGGTGTCGCCCATCTCGATTGGGTAAATAGTGGTGTTGATGTCCAGCTCCAAGACCAAATTGCATTGCGAGCTGAAGTGTACTCTGGAGACATGCTTGAAGTACTTCTCTTCGGGGTTTATCTGCTCGACTCGGAAGCGATCGTCGACGAGATCCTTTTCGATTTATCCTCTCATTCAACTTTATTTATTTAAAATTTATAATGATTTTAGAGGATATTATTTATTATGTTGGGTATTTATTTTTCTTATTCTCTGATTATAAAAATTTGATCACTCTTTTTTGCTTTGTTTCAAAATAAGTACATTTTATAATTTTTGGCAAAATTTATGATAATAATATTCAAAACTTTGCTGCACAGATATTTTATTGTTCTTACTATTATAATTATAAACTGAGTGCAGAATTGAATGTATTTTTTTAGATAAATTAAATATTAAATACCAAATTCATCCGTTTATATTAAAAATCAGAAAATCCACAACATAGCCAAACTCCATAAATGACCTAGGAAATTGACACAACTATCCTCAAAAAATACCAAATCCAGGAAAAACTAGGCAAAGGAGCATACGGAGTTGTCTGGAAAGCTATTTGCCGCAAAACCAAGCAAACAATAGCCCTTAAGAAGGTTTTCGACGCCTTTCATAACTCCACTGATGCCCAACGCACCTACCGATAGGTCATCTTCCTGCGCGAACTTCACGGCCACGACAACATCATTGGACTGAAGCACGTAATCAAGGCTGATAACGACCGTGACCTGTATTTGGTGTTCGATTTCATGTAGACAGACCTCCATCTTGCCATCCGAGGCAATCTTTTGGAAGAGGTGCACAAACAATACATTACGTACCAGATACTAAAAGCTATGAAGTACATTCATTCGGGCCAGATTATCCACCGAGATCTGAAGCCTTCTAATATTTTGCTCAACTCAGCTTGTGAAGTCAAAGTGGCGGATTTCGGGCTGGCGCGAAGTGTCGCCGAGTTTGAAGCTTCCGAGTCAGTCCTTACAGAGTACATCGCCACAAGATGGTACCGGGCTCCAGAGATTCTATTAGGCAGTAGTTCTTACACCAAAGCCATTGATGTGTGGTCTATTGGCTGCATCCTCGCCGAGCTACTTTTGGGTAAGGCTGTTTTCCCTGGCAGTTCAACTCTCAACCAACTTGAGAGGATTCTCGAGCTTCTCGGTCGTCCTTCTAGAGATGACGTTATCTCAATGGACTCTCCACTCGCCAAAGATATTCTTGACCAGATCCCTGCTCCCAAAAAGAAGTCAATGTCTGCTGTTTTTGCAAATGCTTCCGACCAAGCAATTGACCTCTTAAGGAAGCTACTAATTTTTAACCCCACCCATCGAATAACTGCTGAAGAGGCATTGAAACATCCTTACCTCAGCGATTTTGCAGATCCTTCCTAAGAACGGACTTGTAATCATCCCATCGAAACCCCGATCGATGACAACATAAAACTTACAATCAGAGACTATCGAGACGCTCTCTACCGATTGATAAACAAAACCGGGACGATCCCAACTGTTACAGCGAAGAATAGTTTCAGTCGAAGCACCCATCCTTACACCGAAGCTTCCGAATAAGAAATTTCTCGGCTCAGGACTCACTCAGTAATCAAACGTGATTCTTGGAAAGAAAATAACTATATTATGAAGGACTGTTCAGCCCCTAAAGACGTTGCTAATGTTGGGAGGCACAATAATGACGTTGCTGTCTTGAAGGAGCGACAGCAGAGCAGGGAGAGGAAGTACGAAAGAAAATCAGTTGCTGGGAAGTCGACGGAGAAGCCCGGTGGGTACAAAGCTTATGTGGAGAAGAGGGCATAAGTTCCAAGTGCCATTTCGACGAGTACATTCCAAAATCGACTGTCTGCAACTTCTTCAAACTATATGAAAAGACGTGTATTTTGATATCATCGCAGATTTCAAAATTATTTATCTACTATGCTTATTCGGAAAAAATATACAGGAAAATATTTTAATATTTAATTTTATCTGAGATAATGATATTAAAGATATGAAATATAAAAATTGTTGGTTATTCCAAAATAAAAATTTTATTTAAGAATTAGATGATATTTTTTCAGAGTAGATTCAGATTTTTACAAATGCTAATATTATTTCTAAATTAAAACAGCACTGATTTTTAGCATTAACCTCGATTTACAAGCATATTGTAGGATAAACAGTGCTTTAAAAGTATTAAACACCGACCTACACCTGAATTATTTGGTAAGCCGTTATCTATCGGTGAAAACAAGTTATACATCGATGGGGAGATATATTTCTTTTTATCAAATATAGTTTTTATTTCCCACATAAGATCTACGCATCTATTTAATATCTTTTTATATTTTTTGTTCTTGGTGTGCTACACATATTGTTTGTACAAAAAGATGTTATAAAATTCATTTCATTATAGATGGTATACACATATCAGAAACCAAAGCCCTTGGTTAAACCTCCCAAACTTCCCATATTCGAAAATGCAGAGATCTTGTCCTTGAAACCACCATTCGCCAGATTGACCAACTCGCTCATTTTAGAGGAAGGGTTGGCGCTCTGCAGCATGTTTTTGTACTTGTCGATGCCGAGGGAAGGAGCCAAGGTTGACAAGATGCTGGAGTTATTCTCTTTGATTTTGGATGCAAATTCCTCGGATCCACGGTTCAGCACCTCTTTTTGGATACCTTCAGGCAGGGAGGAGTAGATGGGCACCTGCGGTTTCTCGCTGTCGATCTTGGTGACTGCGTCGGCCTTAGCCTGGTCGAGAGAGGCGAAGGCTTGGGTCTTCTGCTGGTTAATGGCCGAGGTGGTCTCAGTCTTGATACCATCGACTTTCTTCATGATTTCGTTGTAGCCGAGGAGGTCGTCCACTTTGCCTCCCTTGAGGGACTCCAGAGCGCTGATGCCTCCTGGCACCTTGGAGTTGAGCTCCCCTTTAGCATTCTCGAACCCTTGCTTGATTTGCTGAGTCTGGGAGTCGATCTGCTGGAGAGATGTGGTTTGGAAATTACTGAACATGCTTGTAGCTTCAGTCTTGGTCTGCCCCACCTTTTCGTCGATTGCTTCTTTGCTCTTTTCGGCCATGACCAGCTTGGTGAATTCAGGTCCGTATTTCTTCATGATTTCAGAGTAGAAATCTGTGCCACATGCATTACCCATTTTTTAGTTTGGATTAGTTTTTTGTATTGTTTTTGTTTTGAGTTTTTCAACTTTGATTTTTTTTATTAATATATTTATATATATTTCCATATTTCATTATTTTTTTCGATACTATTTAAAAAGGTTATATTTAAGTAAACTAACACATTTTATCTTTTTACCGTTTTTTTTATAAAAATATGTATTTAGATTGAACCCCGTCATTAAACTCAATAGTTTTCGGATCTAACATAGGATATCGTTCGTTTTCCACATACATTACCTTTTATTTTTTGAGAACTATCATCTTTTTCTTCGATTTTATGAAAATACTGAAACGTAAAATTATGTGATTTCCAGCAAAAAGTACATTTTTTATAATTAGATAATGGATCTTTTGAAAATAGTAGCGGTTGCAAAATAGGAATGAGTCTGATTTCTATTTTTTCGATTCTCCGCAACAGACAATCTCGGGGTATCCTTAACTTTCATGTTCGATTGAAGAATACCAAATTTATTAAAGCAAAAGTTCAACGATAGATAAGCAATCTGTTAAATAAATAATTTTATTGAGATATAACAATATAACATATAAATATATAGACATGGATATATATCTATGCATATATATGGATACGAATGTTTGTTTTTGAAGAGCTCCTAGAAAGTAGTTAACTATAAATTATGTTGACATCAGTTCCCTTTGCAACCTAATACCTAATAAATTACAGATTCTAATTAGAATTAGGAAAAAAATAAAGGGAGGAAAAAGTATCGAAAAATATTTTTGAAGAACATAAAAATGTCAAATTTCGAATAAATTGATATTCCTTCAATAAAAAATAATAAATGACAATAAACCCGATTATAAAACATTATATCTGCTCCATGCGCAAGCAACAATAAATAGTGTATTTGACGAGAATTGCACTCAATTTCTCCAAACACTTATCTGTTCGTTACTAAAAAAATTACTTTGTACTTTAATTCTGAATTGAATAAAACCACACGATAATCAATGTTTATAATTTACAAAAATTATAGATTCTTTTTTTCAAATACCTCTAAAAAATATATTAATTTACTACGGAAATTATTAATTTTCGTAAAAAAAATAAGTTCTACCATAATTAATTTATATATGTTTTTTTGCAGGTAGATAGAATAAATATATGTTTTTTTTTTAATGATGTCAATTATTAAAAAATAGTTACTTGTTTAAGAAAAAGAAAAAAAATGATTTTAAAATGAGGAAACGATTAATAATAAAAAAATATAGATTAACAGCCAAATCATCCAGTGTATGGCTTCTCAGACTTTCTTAGCTCTCACAACCACGTCTTTGATGACCAAAGGACGGATCTTTCGGTGATCAATGCAATGGTCTTGATCAAACGGGGGCGACTTCACAAAGACCACAATGTTGACGAATCCTCGATCAAATTTGCTTGAAACCTAAATTTAATTTAAAAATTAACAAAATAAGATTAGTCACAATTGTTCATTTGAAAATTATATACAAATATAATTACATTATAAATATTCGTATTAAGTGATAGTGGTAATATTTAGGGGTATTGATAAAATTATAAGAGATATACGTCATAGATCCAATACAATTCAAATAACAAAAATAGAACTCAAAACCAGACGTATTAATTTATTGTTATTATGTGGAGAATTGATGGATATTATCTATACTTTATACTGACATTATTGATAAATATCATGCTGTTTTATGCAATAAAAAAAATAACTTCAAAAAATAATACACACACAATGTACAAATTATATTAAAAAAATATAATGTATATTCAGAATATTCTTATACCTAACGAATCGACACTTTCGTAAACTAGGACAAACCTTGACTCAAGTCCACATTGAGATTCCCCTTTAGAATGGGGGAACCTTGCTTGTTGGTTTCGATGAGTTCGGGGTCTTCCGATGTTGAGTAAATCGCCAGCTGTAAAGGAATGTTGTTATCTGAAGATGTGAAATACAGTTATGGGTTAGATAAGTTTTTCTTACTGTTAGCAATAGGAACGTGGTTGGAATCAAGGAGGCTGATACACAAGTCAAAGTTCCTGTCTTTATAAAGGGGAGCTTTCAAGGGCTACTTGAGGGCGAGGAAGTAGAAATACTCAGTCTTTGGGAATATTTTATCGATAATTTTCTCCTCAGTAGGGCTGGCATCAATAAGAGAAGGAGATCGAGGGATCGACTGTCCTTTTTGGTTCATCTATCTCGCGATTTTCTCATTTATTTCTACAAGATTATTGATTCTCTATAATTTGTTTATTGTTATATATGTTGTTGTATAAATTATATTTGTTATTGTTGTATAAAGTAATAATTTTAGATGAGGTATTTTTACCTTTTCCAATCTGGCGATGACAGAGAAGTTATTTTGTAACAGCATATTGATCTGATTGATTTTATCGGCAAGGTAAAGTTGATTCTGCATCATGCTGAGGTCAGGGTATTGCATGTGGGTTTGTTTGTCGGAAAATTACAATGAATTTTTTATAAAAAATTGAAATATATTATGATTGATATATTCTTAACAATGTCACAGGAAAAAGCAAGGTTTTTATTATATTTTTTTATATAAATATTAATGTTAACTACGAATGGATGGGAAAGTGTGAGGCTTTAGTAGGGAGTTGGGACTTTATTTAAAAAAATATATTTTTCCTTAAATTTTCTAGTTGGATACGATGATGAGTTAAAATGGAATGTATAACATCAAGGAAGATTCGTGAAATTGATGAAGACATTTTCCAAAAAATATTAAATACAATTCTCCGAAAAACAGAGTTTTTCTCAGTTATTTATTGCGAAATGTACATTTTTTTCAAATATTTTTATGTAATTTTCCTCTCTTTCTTCTTTTTATAATTAATAGATTGCTAAAAAAAATTAATTATTATACACAGGAATCTATAATTTATTTAAATAAATTAATAATAATTAGTATTATAGTTTATTTTATTTTTATTTTTGTGTTATACTTTTTGTTCTAGAAGCTCTATTAATTTTTATATTCAGGTTTATAATTTTTTAATTAATGCCTATATAATATAACTTCAAAAATAAAAATAGATGGAAAAATACAAAAATGTATGTTTTCAACAATAAAAAAATAAATACACTGATATTCAATCATAATCTAGTTAATGATCATTTTTTAAAAAATGTAAATAAAAGATATATTCGTATTTTTCTCATTTATATTTCCGATTTCAATGTATTTTTTTTTAGAAGAGTTTGGGATTATTCTGCTACCCATTCATTTTTATTTAAATATTATGGATGTGTATTATATATGCTTTCATAAGAACCATCTTGGCAAAAAAATTGTATAATATATTGGTTTTTTGTAGATTTATGAAAAAAACATCAATATTACTTTTAAGGGGTACCTCGTGGAGATCTTGGAACCTTTGGTTTGGAAGTAAATGCTTCTTCATATTCCTTCGAAAGTGTCGGCTAGAGGTTTCGTCCTCGTTCCTGCCCTCTTTTTCTGGCATTAGGTTTTTGCGATTCGAGTTTAGTGGAATCTCTGGAAAGATCGTTGTTTTTAGGTTTATATTTTCGCACATGCTCCTCAGTAGCCAGAGAGTTAATGCGATAGGAACTGACTTGACTGTTGTTGCCTGGGCTTTGGATTGCTTGATTTTTTGCTCTTCCCTAAGTTTGTGGCTGTTCAGTACGATAATCGAAATTGTGATTATCGTCATCGATATTATTGCTATTATTTTTGTTCTACCTCGTTTGAACTTCGGTTCCCTTGGTGTCCCTGGAAGCCCGAATTTGTTAGTTGACCTTCTTAAGCACATTTTCTCTTGGGCGGACTTTCTAATGCCTTCGGTTAACCCTGGGCTACCTATTTTCCTCATTTTTTCCCTCCATCCGTACGAGATGGCGATTCGCATCATTATTACTCCAGTGATCCCCGAATTTCAGATGGGGGCGATTATTTGCTTATGACCTAGTTACTTAGGCTTCGTGTTTTTTAGCCGGCTTGGGGTGTCGTGGCTCGACCATTGACATATACGCGTCTACTTACGCAGGTACTAGTTTTGGTTGAGTAACGTATTTTTAAGGACTCGCCTTCAAGATTAAAGCACGTCTTTCATCAGACTTCTTTTGTTGAAGATCACTTAAGGTCGCTTCAAATATTTCTTGAACTTCGTTGATTTGCTAAATAAAATTTTATTTAAGAAGAATTTAACAATAGTATGGATAATAAAAAAATTATTAAAAACTCAGTACAATGTTTGCTTATTTTGGTGAAGCACTATAATCTGTAGTTAGCAGCTAATGACCTCGAAGGTATTACTCGACTGAGCCGACTGCCAATTCCTATTCGATTAATTGGTCATCCTCTTCCATAATCTCATCCTTATCTTGAGTTGGACCAGCAATTCTCGCAGGCTCAAATTTGGTTAGTTGATATTTCACTTGCTGAAGATCTTTGATGTTGGTTTTCGGGTCGTTTTCGATGATGTAGTCAATGACCTGGGGAAGCCCAGATCTGATGGCCTGATCGTACATCTTTCGATGACCTAAGAGACTATAAATCGTGCCCACTGCAATCACTCGAGTAAGAATTGCCTCGCACTCCAATAGACTTCCGAGGATCTGGAAGATCTAATCTTCTTTTTCGAACTTCTCTATTCCTGCCTCTATGCAACTGAGGTTCAAAAGGGTAGCGAGGATCGACTCAACAGTGTTCTCGCTCAGGATATCGATTCTATCTTTCATGAGCAATAAATACATCTTGATAATATCATACTCGATCAAAAGTGATTTCAGTTCTTCCCGCACCGTGAGGCTCTGGAGTACGGGTACAACCAGTTCCAAGACATTTGGCTCAATAAAGTGTTCTCGAAAAAGCATGATCAGTTCGTCAACAAAACCTTTGCTCTTAAAGAGAGTATCTCGTGCATAGAAATCGTAGTGGAGGTAATAGAATAGTCGCAGTGTGTCCATCATGGCTGCCCCATGCAGCAAATCTTTGAAAGCTCCTGTCTTGATTCCTAAACAATCGTAGTGTAAGATTCCAATGATGTTTTATCTTCTAATAAAGGGATCCTTGCTGCGAAGTACCCGCCAGGTGAGTCCCTTGATTATGAGCCCTGTTCGGTCGGAATACTTCCTCCCCAAGATAACTTCCTTTAATTTCTTAAAGTGTGTAGGAAGGTACTCTTCCACTATCAGTGGTGGCGGAGTGATAGAGAAATCTATATAACAAATAAATATTTTTAAAAATTGAACATATGATATGATTTTTGGGAAGTGCTACTTTTCTGAGTGTAAGGTAGGATGGTGCAACTCAACTAATTGATAGATGGTCTGTCGAATATCGAAATGTCTTAACTGTGAGAAATCAAATCTTAAATCTTCCTTTCCACGAATTTCTCGTACCGATCAATCTTCTTCTTGATGTTTAAAAACTTCCTTTCCGATGTTAATTACCTGTTGTTCTGGCTGATCAGAGTAATGAGCGATTTGGAACACTGCACGAGCTACTTGGTGTTTTGGAACCATTTCGATTGGGAGTCGAAAAGTGCTGAGCGGATTCCCTCGGCCATCGAGCGATATTCCACTTCCATTTTCTTATATTTTTCGATATAGATATTCAACTGTTCCTACAAATCATTGCTACGTTGCTATTGTTCGTGAAAATGGGGCTAATGGTTAGTGTAGTTACTGTTGTTGCTACTTCCTGCGGTTCGATTGACGAAACTCCGACTTTCATCCTTCATTCTTCTCATTTCTTATTTCACGAATTCAGTTAATGAATGTCGGAGAGACTCTATCCACTCCCTTTTAAAAATACTTTTAAATGCAGGATGCTCGATAGGCTTCTTGATAAAGGGAAGCGAGAAAAACTCGAGAAACTCGGTGACTTGGGCCAGCTCGGCGCCCTTGGTGTCAAGGTACAGTTTAAAGTTTTTTATTTATTATTTGGTAATTAAAGTCGCGGACGCCTGTATTGCTGGGTGAGTCGGATACACGAAGAAGTAGACATGCAAGTAGAACTCAAGGTTGGTGTTTTTGCTGAGTAGACTGAATATTGAGAAAAACCGTTGCCTTTCCCCTTCATCGAAAGCAGTTATGAGTTCGGTATCGAAATTAGATGTGGGGGCATTATAGGCTATCGCTGATTCAAGGTGTTTATTAATGATAAGGTAGGATATCAATTTTGAGCCTGGGCGATGATCCATTTTGTTAAGTTTAAGTTAGAACTGTGTATGCCCTCTGTTGTTTTAGTATTAAATAATTAATGAAAATATAATTTTGTATATGGATATATTTACTGTAAAGAATATTAGTTTTTTTTTTCAAATAAATTGATAAATTGATAATTGAATAAATTAATGTACATATATAAACATATAACAATATGTCTAATCTCCTAATAACTATAAAGTTTGTATTTAACTTTTTGATAATAGATATATGTCAAAAATTCAAATTGATTTATAATATTTTCCATATTGTAATTGTTAGAGGTCATATAAATAAATATAAGCAAGTCTGTTAAAGTTTAATTAAATTTGTTTATTACATCAATAAAAATAAGGTTTAAAATAAAAGAATTAACTACTTTAAAATAAAGACATCTATCATTACATTGAAAAAGTAACTATAAAACATTATGCCGAATTACATATAAAGGAGGAAAAAATAAATGGTGATTTTTTTCCTAAATTCAATTTGAACAAAGAAATATATTAGGAACAACATTTCATTAAATAAAAATAAAATAAGACAGCAAAGGATTATCTGTTTTTCATCTTTAATCACGTCTATATTAAAATGTATTACATAGTACTCTTTGACTAAATTTATATTGGGTTTGTTTACATACTCAGAGCCCGGTATGATCAATTGATATACCTAATATTTTTTAGGAGGTGGTGTAATTAACTACAATCTAACCACATAATATATCTGATTAGTCATTGAGTTACTTCTTTTTTTAGGAAGTCCGTTTTGTAAGAGTTAATTATTCATTCATTCTTTTTATCTTTTAAAAATGTTAATCTCATAAATATGTATATGTGTATGTATGTATATACTTCTTTCGAATAAACAAACTAAACAGAGAAAGTTTTAATCTGAATATAAAAAGGGAAAGTGAGATTTTTTTGTTTTATCGTTTTATCGTTTTATTGAACAGATCCTTACGGATTTAATATCTCCAAAGGAGAAATAATCGAAGGGAAATTTGATATAAAAAATGTGTATATTTCAGATTAGGATTTTTTATTGAGATTTTTTATTTATTAAAAATGAAGAATCCATTTTTAACAAATGAAAAAACAGGAGGATTCACGAATTTTCTTATTTGGTCTCGGATTGGATTAGTCTTTTGACGGCCTTCTTTCGATTTCTATCCTTCATTATTATAGATTTGGCAGTGGAGTAGTTTATTCCGAGTTATTCAGCGACCTATACATATTTATTATTTAGAAATGTAATTAAGTCAAACGAATAAGAAGGCAAAGACAAAGAAGAAGAAAGACTATAAACTGTAAATATTTGATATGCTACAATAAATTATCAAAGTCAATATATTGCTTAGCTAACCGATATAAGTGGTTGTCAATAGATGAAGGGATACATTTAGAAAAAATATAAAATCTACTTCTCGATACTTTCTAGAATTTAATTAAATAAGCAAAAAAAGATAAGGATAGTTTAAAAAAACAAAGCCTAGATGAATTCATCAAGGACGATTACTCTTGATTTTTAAGTTCCTGTTCGGGATTAGAAGCATTAAAAAGAAAACTAAAACAAGAGAAAGAGCTTTCGACAAAACAATAAGTGTCTGATAAGAAAGAATTTAAAAAATAAGTTTAATCTTCATAAAAAGAAATAATATAAGACGAGAGTATATAAATACTTATGGGACGAAGTGGAAAATTAAGTTATTTATATCTTATTTGTTAGCAATTAAGTATATTTTTCAGAGTTGGCGAGAGAATATTGATGTAAAATACACGGAATTGATTACCTTGATGGTTGATTACCCGAGGATTACGACTCTCCGAATGAGAGATTAACGTTTGAAGTTCGGGACTTTCTTGTATTTTATGTTCCTTGTTGTGATTCGCACAGGAACTATGTTCGGGTCGTTGTGGTTCCAAACGAGGAGGACCTTAGACTCGCTACTGTTGGTAATTTGGCGGAAATTAGCCTGCATATTCGATGGAAAAAGTAGAATACTCTTTAAAAATATAAGGGAAAACTACTACTATTGGCTTTTTGGGTGGATTATCTGTACTTAGTTCAGAAGTATTTTCTAAAAAAAATTTAATTAAAATTATTATATGTTTTTATATTAATATAAACATATATACACACTTATACATAATTTTCTGTATCAAAATACTCTATTTGAATCCAAAGAAAGAAAGCACCAAGAGATATCAAGCAGGAAATATATCTGGAGATTCCTGAAGATTTTGTTGTTCTAAATTTTTTATTTTATTTTTTTATTTATTGGCTTATTTCGATGTTAGAATAACTTTTGAATCTTTGGAGATTTATAATAAGAAATGATGTTGATATTTTGGATACTATCAGTTGAAATTTCAGTTCCAATATAATATTTTTTTATAATATTTTCTATAGTTATAAGATTAAAAACTAACATAACAAAAAACTATAGATTTAAAAAAAATTCAAAAAGGAAGTTCCTTGGTTGATAGCTATCCAAATTAAGATGATTGCGAATATCTTATAGTTCCAATTCTGACAGGCAGAGGCTCTTAATTTCGAGGAAATAAAGAAAGGAATACGCGAAGAGTTCCTTACTAGCTATGCTTTCGGAAAGAATAAAAGAGAATTTAAAATTAAAAAAAATATATATAACTTTTTCTTATTTTTTATTTATTATTTTCTGAGAAGGGGGGAGACAACAGTTATAAAAAAAGTGTTTATAGATTTAATGAGGAATGTTTTATATTTATTTCCATGAGATTAAAGATTATCACATCATTATTATTATTTTAATTTAATATTATAATTTTTCTTATTGGTTTATTATGAAGTTGATTGTGGTAACAACTATAACAAAAAAATAAGTTTATATTTTTGTATATTATTTAAAATTACAATGTATATTATATTATATACATACACAAAAAAATTATCAATTTTATTTATGCATTGTATTTTCAATATTTATATGTGTTGTAGACGTAAAATGGATTGTCTCCAGATTTTTTATTACAAAATATTATTGATTTTGAAGCATTTATTATTATTGTATATATATATTAGAAAATATTATTCAAATGAAAAAAGCTTATCGATGCATATAATATTTTATACAAAAACAGGAACCAACATCAAAGAATACCCTTCTTAAAAAATATATTATGTAACAAATCTATGAGAAAATATTATTTTTTAATTCACCGATGTCACCTCGTTGTTGACCAGTGGGTAGTTGTCCTGTTTATATAACTGTTATGACTCCAAATATCATTAAAGTAGATTTCACTTTGTTTGTTGTATGTTTTTTACTTTATTTTACGTATGTTGAAATCCATTTTCAATACTTTAGATACTACTAATAACATATTATTATTATTTTTTTTTAATAGTTTTATATGAAACAAAAGGATTTTACCTCATATAATGTATGCATCATTTTTAAATAATCTAACTGATACATAGATAAATATACTGAGAGATAATATATCATTTCAAATATTCAGTAATAAATTTAAGACAGTTAGGAAACAAACGATAAGGTAGATCTCGTATTTAATCTCTCAGAATCAACGATTTCAGGGATTTCCATACGATCAAATGAAAGAGTATTTTATGCATTTCAACTAAAAAATAAAGTAAAAAATCATTATATTAATTAAGGAAAGCCTATGATCCCGTTATTCTTGGAATCTCATTTGGCACTTGACTATAATAAAATAAGCAATCGTGAGAATTTCATGGAAGTTGGCATTGGGTAAAAACAAAAAATATTTAAAAAAAGCTAATTATAGTCTTTTAGCTGAATCATTTTTTTTTGTTTAATTTGGTAATTTAATATCTTAGACATCTTAATATAAATATAGTGATCATTTGCAGATTCTTTTGGTGATGAGAGAAGAGAGTAATTCTTAGTGTTCATATGGAGTGTTGACCCTAATAATATCTTTGTACCGACTCTTTTTCTCAAACCGCTTAATGCAACGACTTTAAGCCAAGGCAACCCGATGTTTCTATTCTATCTATTTTAACACATTCTCATACTGGAGTTTGGCTTGATCTTCGAATTCCTAAAGCAGTTCATAAAAAACAAATAAATACAAATAAAAATAAAAACAGAGAACAAGGAATGTTGTCAATTTAAAAAATACCTCCATGGATAGTTAAAAAGTAAAATGTGAAGGAGTGATGATCTTGAATCCTTTCTTGAACGCAATTTCTGATAGAGTAGTCAAGAGTTGCCGAAACAACAGAAAAGTTGGGCCTTTGGGCAAATAGTACTAATTGAACTCTATACCTTCCAGTATTTTGTAGTATCGCAAAGCGACGAGCTCAGTCACATATTATTTGTCGATATTGACCAAGTAGGAGATAATTTCTTGCAGGAGCTCACTTTTCTTATCAGAGTTCTCGAAGTAGTTGGTTTTCACGAAATTTATTTGGAGCTTGCCGACCAGTGAATTCATGAATGCGCCTTCGAAAAAGCTTCTTCGAGCTGGATTGCAGATCATCGAGGAGGGCAGGTCAGATGGCGAGGACAACTGCTCAATGTATTCTGGCCATTTCTCGATGCGTTATCTGGCTTCAAAAATCATATTACTCGCTTTCTGCAGCTGAGAGACACACATATTTATGAATACTTCATAATAAAAATATTCGAGATAGGGCTCGTTGTTTTCGGAAGGGTTGACGTGTTAGAGGCTGCCCTAGATCTCGAGCAGCCACTCACCGAGTCCCCGCACCTTGAGCGGAGGGAGTAAGGGTTTGTCCACCATAGTCTCGGCCAAGGTTGAGTGGATTCTGGCCACGACCTAGAGAGACATCAAAGGATTGTTGGCACTCAATTCAATCAGGGTATAAAAAACAGGTTTTGGCCTTGGGGGACAGTTTTCCATATAACTGCTGAGCGGCTTGGTGGTATCCTTGTTGGCATTAATAATGATTAGCGACTTGGTGTTTTGGTGGAAACTCGAGTTGGAAATCGCATCCCTCAGCCTCCCGAATTATTGGTTGGGCTCCGTAAATCGAACGATCCACACTTGGTCGTATCCATAAGACTTGCGCTCTAACAGATCGGGTACTTCCAGAAAATCGGAGACCCACTCCAGCTGCAGCTTATAATCGATGTTGTATCTCTCTCCGTCATTCTAGAAGGTAATATTGTCGACAAAGGCTATGGGCTCGGTGCAGAAGGCTGCACGTACAGCCCTTTGACTGTTCTAGTGCCCTGTGAGATGGTCCAGAAATTCTCCCAGAAACTCTCTACAAGGGGGCATGCGAATAGAATCGCGTTTGGCAATTACAAGAACCTGAAATGGGAGTGACTGAACATAGTCCCAGTTCATCACGGAAATCTCTGCAAAGCTTTGGGCAATTTTGCCATAGAAATTATCGGTGACGTTGATTTCCTTCAGGATATCCTGCATCTCCGTAAAATCAACTGAAATATTCGTAGCGGTTTCTCTGCCATATAGAGAAAATTCGTAAGCGCTGCGATTAACTCTTCTAGCATTGAGGCTATTTTCGAGCTGGTGTTTTTTTAGTCTTGTGAAGTAGAACCGCAGCTGTTTTTTGTATATTCCAAATTTATCCAATTTGCGCATGGCTTCTTTTTTGTGTAGACGAAGCTTTCGAGAAAACCAGAAAGCGAGTCTCCACACTTTTGATTACTTGTGCTTTCTTCTTGAGATGCAGTTTCGGAATAGAGTGAGAAGCTTGACTTTAACATTAGCAAGCATTTGTTTATGCAATTTTTTCTGCAGAATCTTTTCTCGCTGGGCCACGATTTGAGGTGACTCTTCGACTACCTTCTCTACTGGGGGTTCGGGGACAGCAACCGGAGCTTTGCTTAGAAATGGATTTGAAGGTTGGCTAGCCACCACCTACTGCTTGAAAGGCTCTGGTCTCAGTAGTGGCGAGGCGGGCAATGGGGAAGCTTGCTGAATTCCACAATAATACTCTTGAAACTCCCTTTCGACTCTTGCTGAATAATAATTGGTGCGATTCCAAGAACGGTCGAGTAATTATTGGCGAGTCATCCTTGTTTTGTTTAGGAGGGCGCGGGCTGTGTGGTTGATGGGCTGGGCTCCATAGATCCTCCTGTCTAGCTTGTCTACTTTGAACGAGAAATCAGGGACATTATAGAATATTTCCGGTTGGCTGCCCAGCTTACCGCGGATGACTCGTGAATGGCCTGGTGGAAAGTGGGCACCGATAAAAATCAGGAACTCTTTGAGAGCAGGAAGATTGCCCTTAAAGTTCAGGGCTTAGTCGAAGAGGTCGAGAGGCAAGCTATCTCCGTGCTCACGAATGGAACT
>JAHDVE020008839.1:0-213391 GCA_022606495.2 Halesus radiatus | reverse complement strand
TAGCTGGTTTTGTAAATATTTAATATCTTTCACTTTGCAAAAGGGGGCCGAATAAAACATGGACTGTATTGGCAATTGATTTTGCTAATTGGGTCAATTTTTTTACTTCGCTCGTTAATAAATTCAAGGAATTGGCACTCCCGAAATGTTCTACCGTAAATTTTATTCTTGCAACAACGTAATATTTGGAAACCAATAAACCCTTATTTTTGCCTTTAGTCGTTGGGACACGAGTGCCAAAAGAGTTCCCTTATTCAGAAAAGTTTAAGACCCTTTTCTTTGAAACTTTCGTGGAATTTTGCTATACTTGGAAAATACCGCAAAGCCCCTAATTTCAGGCAGTTTTGCTTTTAATGGATGACAAAATAAATCATACATTTACATCATACATCATACAGGAGAAATGAATGTAATTTTAATACAAAAACGAATGATTTCAAATTTTTGTTTAGATTTTCTACTAAGATTAATATCAAGATGTACTATGCATCTTTTATTAATTAATTTTTGTGGTAAATTAAGGACACTCGAAAAACTATATACATAAGCTCACAGTTATCCATGACATCCACAAAAAATGTGTTAAAACTCGTTATTTTGTTAATGTATGCACCAGTCTGAAGATGACCATAACAGCTTAAAACCGATTCAATCCACTAATGAAAAGTGGAACAAAGTAAAAAAAATGATTTTTTATATTCATTAAATTCAGGATTTATTTCGGTACGAAATCAACTATTTAGTAAGCGGAGCATACAAGCTTCTAAGCTTCGTAATTCGAAAATCATGTTAATTTCGTAACACGTAAACACTGAGATCATTCATTATACAACGCGCTAGAGTTAAGTTTATGGGAGTCGGATCCTATTATTTGGGCCCCACACGAACTAACTTACATTCTGTGCATTAAAAGAGTTCACAAGAATTTTTTTAACTTTAATTTTTGCGTCTCTGGGTACGATACCCTTAGCTATTATATCCATCTATTTATATTTTGGGTGTGACCATTAATAAATACAATAATAATTAATTATGCAATTCCTCTATGACTCCTTAGAGACACATAGAGCTATTTCTCTACATTTTTTTTCTAGTATTTAAGGGTTACATGTTTAACAGTTGAGGTTACCCACTACTTTTCCACCCCGGTATAAGTAACTTATGGTTAATCATTCAGGATGCACATCAAAGACTTTAAAATTATTTTATTAAACAAAGCTATAATTTTATAAACACTCTAAACCTTCAAGTGCATATTTAACAGTGAGATTCTGGCTGAAATAAATTCCTTTGTACGAGATTCTCACTCTCAAGGATATCATTACAACCTGCTGTACAGTGTACCCGTGGGGAGAGCTACGTACTTTATAAATACGATGAATCAAAAAATCAATCTGTTTTTTTTTAATGTACTATAACGAATTTATATGATATTTCGATTTGCATAAATTACAATTTTAATGAGTTTGATTAAAAATCTGTATTTTTATAAATATTTTTACAAATTGAACAAACCTGGAAAAATAACCTACTTCCCGAAAAACTCTATGTTATTCTAGTTCATGCATAAAAATATAAAGTTTTTCTAATATACAAAATTTGATCCTATGATTTGATTTACGATTCTTTCTATATCACCACGATGCGCTATGCATTTTTTCCATTCGTTTTTTTAATAAAACAAAGGATGTATTTTTAGTCTCGAAAAAACGTTTTAAGTTCTAATATCAAATTGCCTGGAAAAATAACGTTCGGTCTTTATTTTCGATTCTCAAAGAATATGAACGCATAATTTGGAAAATCGGTTAAAAAACTCGTACACCACTGGTAAAACGGTGTGCCATGTTTCTAATAACAATTTGTTAATCGGAACGGTTTCGCCATAATGGCTTGAAGTTTCAATTTCCCGCTTGACCTAATTATTTGAAAACGCTTTATCCGGGGTTCGTGTTAATGAGATTTTTTCCATTAGACATACAAATACCTGTCTATGTGTAAACTTGTATAAATTATGTGCTGTCGGGGGCGATCCTAGTCGACATATGTTTCACGCCTAATAGTACAAAGCCTAGTTGGTTTAAATAGTTTTTTTCTCGTAATTATTTATTTATGAACGCCTTTTAGGCGTTTACATAAAAAGCATTTTGTTAAATTAAGAACGGTTGTATAAAGTCGTAAGGAGAAAAAGATTTACGATAGGTATGGTTTAAAAAAAATGGTCAGTAGGTAGTTAGATTTTTTCTGAGACTTGCACAGATACGTTTGTAAACAGTATTTCAAAAAAATTGAATTCACAACTGCAATATTTGTGGTACATGAATTAATAATACAAATAATGATAATTTATCTACATATGCGATATGGATATTTAGGAAAATGACTAAGGTTTCCAGTGAATAAAATTCTATACTAAAACTATAATTTTTAATATTCCATATTAAATAAATAATGCAATGTTAAGTAGAACTGTCCATGTTATTAAATGCTCCTATAGTATGTATCTCGAGTCCTTTTGTTCCCGATGGGGAACAATTAACTAGACGGCAGTAGTCTTTTTGTTCTTCTTGTTCCTTTTGGGTACCTACAGAAGGGGAACAAAAATACTCTACTGCGATCTTCTTGTTTCCTTTGGGAAGCTACAGAAAGGGAACAAAAAGACTCAGCTGCTGTCTAGTTACTTGTGCCCCATCGGGAACAAAAAGACTCGAGAGGTTAAAAGAAATTTTTCTAACTAACCGTGTAGAATTTATAAGATAATATGTCATTCTATTTATCAAATTTATATGATTAATAATGAAACGATCCCGACTAAATTGATCCTAATTTTACTTTCAAACAGGGTAAGCACAGAGATTTTAATCAGGGCAGGCAGTAGTAAAAATATCCCATTAATAGATATATTTAAATAAATGGACGTGGTAAGTTTTCGCTAAGTTGCCGATGTTGATAGAGATTACCTGCCACATCAAATATCTAAATAACCGATTCATTCAGAAAAGTTCTGTGCACATCATTTTATTTATTTTTTAACTGCACAATTGAATAAGAAAGCCAACAAAATGAATGAAATATTTCGTTAGCACAGTTATACCAACAAAGATGGCACTGATTGCTGTATTTGTGATTTTACCAAAAGGCTCGGCCTTTTTCGACACTAACACAAACGAGTGTTCCCTCGGATGCGCATTGTACACGGGTTCATTTATTGTGTACAATATAGTCAAAATATTAATGTTACGATAATTTTATAAATTCTAATACTATTTATATTCTTATGTGAGTAATATAAGGTAGGCAGTGCTTATGTACCTTTATAAAATCAACGCCTCTGCTTTCAGATCAAATAATATTATCAACTATCAACTTTCTACTAATCTATTATAACTACCTGACGTAAAGGTTTTTTTTTTATTTACCTGCTAAATTATTTATCGAATTAAAATACCCTCCCATCCACCTACTCGCCCCATACGCACATACCCATTTCCTTTCGCAATTACAACCCCATTAGTAAAAACACCCCCTTTTCTTTACGGGTGGTTTAACCAAAGCAAACAAAACCCTTTTAACAGCATTGATCATTTATCAAGCGAATTATGTCAATGTCATGCTCTTTGATCGGATACCAAACAAAAGTTTTTTTTTACCGATATTTTTTTCTTTTTATTTTAGAACTAGCTGACGTGTACCCGGCCTTACTCGGAGTTATGAATAATTTGGGGTAAAGTTTTGTGGTTGCGAATTGTAGTAAGCTGGGTGTAATTTTAAAGTGGAAATAGTATTACTGTTAAGAATCAATATTGTTACTTATGGTACTACCCTGCTCTTGGCTAAACACTACCCACTTTCTCCTACTACCCTGCTACCTACCTCTACCCTACCTACTTCTGCCTAGTCTACGCTTTCATTCAATATCCTTATTATTTCTCCTGTACATACTTCCCAAATATTTAAACTCATCCACTTGCTCTATGTAGGTATTCGTAAGTTGTCTTCAAATTTTTTTTTGGAATAGAACTATGAACATATTGTTTGGAACTTGAATCGTAAAACAAATCAAAATAACATCGAGATTTTCGTACTCGTAGTAGTGAGTTGGAAAAGTGAATGTTTTGCAAAAGAAGTGGAATGATTTAAAGCTATTAAAATTTAATAACAAATATTATTATTCAATTTAAAAAACGGTTTATTTATAAATAAAAGTTCTATTAGGTAATTATTATTATGCGTGTCAGCTGTTTCGCCTTCCGAAGGCATTATCAAAATGTGAAGAAGCGAATTACAGACGTTCTGTGTATATTATTTCTATGTAGCTACTTATAATGTTTTAATTTTTATTACCAGGGCTCTTAATAAAATGACGGTAGTTTTAATGATTTTATTACCCTGCAATGTTTCCCTACTTAAGGGTCATAATGTATTACTATTTAAAATTTGACTAAAGGTCATTAAGATGGTTATCTTTGGCATTTTGAAATTAAAATTTGTATGAAGTGGTTTTGTTTTCCCCTGAATAATTATATGATACTAACTTGTTTTATGGACTATAATAATATATCTCGGTGTGAAGTTATCCAGAAGTGGGGAACGTACTATATTATTTTGTTCATTTATAAAATTTTTATGAAGGGGCTTTGTTTTCCCCTGCATAATTATATGATACTTACTTGTTTTATGGACTATAATAATATTTCTCGGTATGAAGTTATCCAGAACTGGGGAACGAATTATATTATTTTGTTCTTTTATTAAATTTTTATGAAGGGGCTTTGTTTTCCCCTGCATAATTATATGATACTTACTTGTTTTATGGACTATAATAATATATCTCGGTGTGAAGTTATCCAGAACTGGGGAACGAATTATATTATTTTGTTCTTTTATTAAATTTTTATGAAGGGGCTTTGTTTTCCCCTGCATAATTATATGATACTAACTTGTTTTATGGACTATAATAATATATCTCGGTGTGAAGTTATCCAGAAGTGGGGAACGAATTAAATAATTTTGTTCATTTATTAAATTTGTATGAAGGGGTTTTGTTTTCCCCTGCATAATTATACTGACTCGTTTCATGGACTATAATAATATATAATTAGTAATTATAAAAGGGCTGATTAAAGGTGCTTCTGATGAAGACCTATTGAAGTCTCTAGAATCCCAAAATAAAGGATGTGAACTAGACTTCAAACAAAAACTCAGAATTAAATATAAAAAAATCATAGGAACAAACTACTGTGCAACGTTGTCCTTGAAGCGTCACCAAAAAATTGGAAATCTTTGATAAATGCTGGACGAGTAAACGTAGGATATCAACGTCTTGTAGTAGAAGATCAATCACTGGTGATGCAATGCTACCAATGCCTGGGTTTTGGTCACACCCAACGTTTTTGTACAGAGAAGATAACTTGCTTTCACTGTGGAGAAAGTCATAAATATGACACATGTCCCAACAAGGCGAAAGAACCAACGTGCTCAAATTGCACCGGAGTTTCAAGAACCCACCGGGCAACAAATCCAGATTTCCCACTTTGGAAGCTGATGGATGAGCGCTTCAGAGAAAGGATAGACTACGTGGGACACTGCTAAAGGCAACTTCAAGGAAAAAAAATGTTTCAATATACAAGAATACATCACTTAAAGCTCCTGTATGCGTATTATGTACATGAATGCTAGAAGCATTAGAAACAAAATTGACGAAATTGAAGAAACTCTAAAAAACATTTCAGAAACAGTTCATATTCTCGTAATCACGGAAACCTGGCTACGTAAAGGAGAGGAAACTCTTTTCAATATTGCCGACTACTCTGGAAATTTTGCTTCCCGTGAGATGGACAGAGGAGGAGGAGTCGCCATTTACATGCATAATACACTCGACAATAAAAAAATCGAAGAATGCGGCAGTGAAAATACCTTTCTAGGAATTAGGATTACGGTAAAAAATATTAAACCTCTAAATCTGTATGTTTTTTACCGTAAGCCGAACTCAAATATAACAGACTTCTTTGACTCTTTAGAAATAATATTAAATAAAAACAAACAAGACACATTACTTATTGGAGATTTCAATATCGATATTTCAAAAGACACTGATATTGCACGGAAATATATTCACACCTTGAAATCGTATAACTTTTATGTATGTAACACAATATTTCCCACAAGAGTAACTAACAACACCAGCTCGCTAATAGACCACATTATTACAAATAGGACAAATAGTTCCGGAAAAATCTCAAATATTGATGATCCCCTTAGTGACCATAATATACTTATATTGGATTATGAAAATTCCCTTAAAAACCTCCCCAATAACAGATCCGCAAGAAACCTATCAAATGCTTACAAAATAAATTATCAAAAATTAAATAACACACTTAAAACTTGTAAATTTACCCATTCGTCTGACGATGTAAACAAAAATTATAATAACTTCGCTGACTATCTCCAAAATGTTATGAATTCGTGTAAAACAAAACTAAAAACTAATATAGGAGACAAAAGACCTAACAATATGGTTTGATGCAGAACTTGATAGGCTGATTAAAAAACGAAATAGCATATTTAAACTTTGGAAACGAAATCAAGGAAGTATTCCTTTGACAACAGAAAAAATAAAGCTCGTAATACTGTCACCAACTATAGAAGATATATTAAAACTAAGTATTATACGAATTTGCTTAATGAAAACATGAATAAGCCACAACGAACATGGAAAACAATTAACTCCATTATATCAAATAGCTCCCGAAACCCAACAATAGCTTGTAAATTGCTAGTCATAAATGACGAAGAAGTAAAAGAACCAAAGAAGATTGCAACCGCTTTCAACACATATTTTCTCTCAGTTGGGGAGAGTCTCGCATCAGTCATAAAAACTTCAAAAACTGATTTAAATACCATCTACACGGCACCTCAAGCAAAAAAATCTTTTAACATGATCAGGACAAATAAAACAGAAATCTTACGGATCATATCCAACCTCAAATCTAAAGCGGCAGCTGGTTCCGATGGTATAACCTCTCTCCTTCTCAAAAACTGCAAGGAGGAATTGGTGGATGACCTCGTATTCTTAATAAATCTCTCTCTGTCAAAAGGTATCTTTCTAGACAAACTAAAAGTTGCAAAAATTATTCCTATACATAAAGACGAATGTAAAAAAAATGTCCAAAATTATCGCCCAATCTCTATACTTCCAGCTATCTCCAAAAATTTTGAATGTGTCATCAAAGAAAGACTATTGAAATATCTCGAACAAAACAAAATTCTCACCTCAAAACAATACGGTTTCAGACGACGATCTAACACTAAATGTGCAGCTTTCGATTTCATATCAAATCTGCAGAAACATATTGACCATGGAGATTTTACAGCGGCAATATTTATTGATCTAAAGAAGGCGTTTGACACGGTGGACCATAACGTATTGATCGAAAACTGAAACATTTGGGTATTGTTGGTACTCCTCTGGAACTTTTCAGATCTTACCTATCAAATCGCTTTTCGGCAGTAGAACTGGGTGGAGAAATGAGTGAATTGGGTGAAATAACATGTGGAGTGCCGCAGGGATCAATTCTTGGACCGTTGCTATTTCTAATATATGTTAATGACATAACAAAGTGGGGCATTAAAGGAACTCTTCAACTTTATGCGGACGATACTGTAATTTTTATAACAAAAAAAACCTAGCGGAACTTGAAATGGAAATGAATGCCGATGTTTCCCATCTCACAACCTGGTTGAGAATAAATAAACTGACCCTTAACGTAAAAAAACGCATTATTTACTATTCGGCAACAAGAAAAATTCCAGCCTCGATATCAAAATTGGTGACAACTGCCTCGAAAGGAAAACGACAACAAAATGTTGCAGTAATGGTATGAATAAATTCTAAGAGCTTTCTCTGTCGATTACTTTCACGTAGGAGAAAGATTTTTAAACATTACACTTTATAATTCGCTTCCAGATATGTACAAAACCATCCAGAAAAATAAAAAATCCCAAAATGATGGTATAAAGGAATACCTTTTAAGGATATTTAAAAATGAAAATCAGTAAATCCATATTTGTATATTTTGTTGTTCCCTTATATGTTTTCTCTTGTGTGTTGTTCTATTTAACTTGGCCTTATAAAATTATTTCTGTTTGTATGTGAAACTTCTATTTTTGATATTTTGCTGTCAATGTAAAATTGTATGTACTATCTCCTACTTATGTATTGTAAATTCCTCCTGTCCTAAAATGAGTTTTGAAACTCATCGGGATTGCTTTAGCAAGAAATAAATATATAAAAAAAAAAAAAAAAAAAATATCTCGGTGTGAAGTTATCCAGAAGTAGGGAACGAATTATATTATTTTGTTCATTTATTAAATTTGCTTTTGAATCATCAGAATTTTTATTAATTTTCAATTGTTCTGAGAGTTTCAGTTTACGGCCCTTACTTTGAATGTGCTACGGAAATGGGGTATTGAATTTACCTGTGAGTGAGTGATTTTTGTTTAAAAGATATTTGGAAAATCTAGTATTAAAGGACCAGCCATTTTGTACAATATATATTGCGTTGCACTAAGTTTATAAATGCCGCCATTTTTTAAATTGAGTATTTTACTTTTTGAGTTTTACTTATTGTTCGTGCGGAAGGTAATATCTAAGCTCCTTTTTTTGATAAATTTTCCAATTTTATTAGATGTTGGTCCGACGAATTCTAAACATCCAAATTTATTGCTTTTTTTTACTATTAACCACTGCGTAAATTAAGTTAATATTATTTTTTATGGTTAATTATTGTATCTATGTACTTAACCTTGAAACCGTTATTTTTATCTATTGTTAGAATTAAAGTTTTTTCCCTCTCGTATGGTTTATTATCGAATGAAATGTTAGTAAGCGTATGTATCATTGAATCGTAATCGAACAACTTGTGTGACCATGAATGCAAAGATTTATAATTAATTGTAAATCAGTCTTACAGAAAATTTCAAATGTATCTGTGTTATTTTCTCTACTGATTGTTAATTCTAAGAAATTAATTTTAATATTACGCATTATAGCATATTTTACGGTTGATAGAGTTAGCAAATTTTACAAAAAGATCTAATTGTCTCTTGGTACCTTTCCAACACATGAAAATGTCATCAACATAACGAACATAGTAAATTATGGGTTTGCTTAAGGCTAAGTTTAAATTTTATTTTCAATGTGGTCCATGAATATTTTCGCAAAAAGTTGGCTAAGCGGCAACCCCGTAGGTAAGCCGTCTTTTTGTTGAGAAAATTTATCGTTAAAAATAAAGTAGTCGGTTTCCACGCATCTTCATTGAAGCGAATAATTCGTTTTTAACAACAGAGTTTATATTGGATTTATCCAATGTATCTTGGATGATTTTAAGGCACTCCTGGATAGGAACATTGCTAAAAAACTTACTACGTCTAGAGATAAAAATTCGCACTTGTGTGGAAGATTTACGTTTTCGATTTTGTTTCCAAGCTTCAGAGAATTTTTAAGGTTATATTGCGAAGAAAATTTAGTCTATTGTTTAAAGAGAAAATTAAGTTTTTTGGCAAATATTGTCGTTGGGGCATTTGTAAAAGAAACGACGGGTCGGATAGGGATGTTTTCCTTGTGAATTTTCGGTTGCCCGTATAATACAGGAGCCCTTGGATTCATTACCATTATGGTCCTTCTGGCGTATATCTTTATTCATTTTGGTTTGCCCTTATTTATAAGGCAGTGCACGTTTCCCGAAATTTTGTCTGTTGGGTCCGTTTTTAAGATTTCAAAATCTTCTGGCTTTAGGAATGCTTCTGCTTTATTTAAATTTTTTTTATTTAATTTTACAACAGAAAAAAAATACAACTCAAAAAGTCTCGATAAACTACTTTTTTCTAGTTTGTCTAACGGGAGCTTGTTATTTAAAACGTAAAATTCACAGACAAGGTTACAAAATATGTAAAATAAAAACATTAAAAAAAAAAACAATATATAAAATAAAAACATAAAAGCCATATGTAACAAGCTTAAAACTTAAAATATTTCTAAAGAATATTATTCTAAAATATTTCTGCAAAAATATATTAAAAAAATGAAATAAAATAAAAATATAAACGAAAGCAATAAATCTTAAATAAAATATTATTTCCTTATTTCTAATACAAATAGCTACTTTCAGCTAGCCAAGTTTTCAATGTGTTTATTAATGGTTTAGTTTTATTACAGTTTTTTTTATTTCAGCGGGTAATATATTTATACAACTAGGAATCATGTATACTAAAGTTCTTTGTCCATGTTTGTTTTTATGCTTAGGAACCATTAATTCTTCATTCAAATTGAGACGAGTATTGTAATTGTGCTCTAGTCTATTTGTATTAAATACCATATAGGGTTATTAATGTGCTGTAATTTAATTTTGTTCCACAGAATTGATCTAACTGAAAGAATTTTGAGACTCTGATAAAAGTATGGAATATTGTGCCTTTGTTCGTATAAACTTTTATGAGCTAATAATTTAACCGAACATGATTGATGTTTGTTTTACAGGAAAGTCCCCAGGCTGTAATTCCATACCTTATAACAGATTCCGCTAATGATAAATAAATCATTCGAAGTGTACAGATTGGAACAAAGAATTTTAATTTAAATAATCTACTAACAGTTGATCTTAATCGTACACAAACCGTATTTATTTGTAAATCCCACTTGAAAAAACAATCAATAATGACACCTAACATGTGATTTCACAAGTTCAATATTTTCACATGTACACGATGCAGGAATGCCATTATGTAAACAATCTGAACTATGTGTTTTTATTTCAGGTGTAATATATACCTTTGCATTTGGGGATCTTATGTGCATCAATTTAGTTTTTTTGCATTTATAATTAATCCAGAATCATGAGAGCATTTTAAAAGTTCAATGTAGTCTTTTTGTAAAAGTTCCATACATGTTTGCAAATCACTGCTAGAAATTACCAAAACAGTATCATCCGCATACACAAAGTGCTGTATATGTCTATAAAATTTATTTAATGAATGATTCATAAATAATATACAAAATTGGACCTAATATGGAACCTTGAGGAACTCCTGCCATAAACTTCTTTTATTTAATAATAATCAGCTCCGTTTAATATTACTACGGAAATCCCCCTGTCTGCCTTAGTTATTAGGAGGATACAATTATAATTTTGATTTGTAATCTTTTAGATAGTGTCTCGTGTTACCTTTTATTTTTTGTGTCTTTTCGGTATCATGTTTCATTTTGAGAGTTGTTAATATTATCTTTAATGATTGAAAAAAATGAGGTTTACAAGCTTTAATAAGTTATTAAAAAAAATATGTTTTAATCTAATTTAAAACAAATAAGAAATTACATATAATATTTCCAAAATAACGAGTGGAGTTTAAATTTTTAAGAAACGCAGGTAAAAAATCTCAGTGGTAAAGATCGCGTCAATGAGGAGAGATTCTTTCAATTCTATAGGTTGTCCCTTTTGAATCTCTCGTCACTGACGTAAAATGTGTCTATATGGAAGGGTTTGGTTCAGGCGCAATATACTCCTCCCCACCGGTAGAACCATCAGCAGGTTGTTCCTATAGGAGGGAAGATAGAATCATATATGACTAGCAAATTAAAAACCCGTCGCAGTGGGTTTCGCTGCTTTGTTGACATTACACACCTCCGCGCTGGTAAAATAGAACAGTTTTGAACACACGTAAAAACGACACAGTATTTTCATCGTGGTACGAATTGAATTGCAGACTCTTTTGCGTGTGAGGGAAAGTGCCCATTTCTTCTATTCACGTCTACACGGCGATTAACATAGTACTGTAAGATGACGCTATCTTATATAGAGACATAATAATAAAACTCGTAAGGGAACCACCAATACATATTTATTAAAAGCACAATAAATTCCTACCTATGCATAATATTAGCACCCTAATTCAAAGCATTTTTTTATTTTTTTTTTATTGAGAGTACCACACAAGAGTCCCAGCTGCTCCCAACCGTCTAGAGCGAGTGAGACTATGGTATCCCCAACTGTGGTATGTTATGAGGCTGAAGATATTTAGGAGGGGAAGGAGATGGGGAAGAGGAAGGTTTCGAAGAACCGGGCTATTCAAAACTGGTCACCAAATATGGATGAAGCCATTTCAAGCAACGTTTTTATTCTGAATGGCGGTCTTTAACCAGGGCGATACTGACAGTATCTAACGCTCTGGAACCTGTCGCAAATATACCACATATTATTTGTAATACATAAATTGTTGTTCATTGAACAGAAGAGTTTTACGCCTGTCCTTTGCGTCGCTTTTTCCTTACCTGGTGAAATTGATCAAACATTTTATAAATACCTTTTCATTTGATTTTTTTTAGAACACCGACTCCAGCGACATCGACAGTCAGAAACAGATCAACAGCTCCACCGACACTCTGAGCGGCAGTCCCCCGGCGAAGACCGGCCCCAGCTCTTCGGCTAAGGCCCCCGCGAGTCCCGCTATCGCGGCCGCCGCCAGCCCCTCGGGCAAGGCCCCACCGCCCGCAAGTCCTAGGGCCTCCGTAAAGAGCCAGGCCCCGTCGCCGACTGCGAGCATTAGGAAGGCGAAAGCGCCCGAACCGCCGAAAACGCCTGATTTTGAGGTAGGATACAATTAAAACAACTTTTTTTTGTACTTACTCATATATCAGTTGGTCTAGAAATTACAGACATTTTCCAAATATTCAAAACCTCTCCGTCCTGCCTGCAAAAATAATTAGTTCTGAATCTGATGTTTATTTTTTTTAATTTTATGTTTCTACCATTATTTTTGTTTAACCAAATACTTTTTTTGTGAAAATACGCGCAGCTCCTGCCATTTGATGACAACATGCCACACTAGTGCCCTTAGGGGCTCGCATTGGCGAAATCGGTTTTTTCATACTATTTGAATACTCTCTGTGAAATGTATTCTTAAAAAATTACGGAATTCGAAAATTCATGAACTAAATATTAGATAACCTCCATTATGACTTTACTGCTTTTTTGCATGAAAAAAATATTAATGAAACTATTAGGTTTATACTAACAGTCGTACAAACTCGTTTCCTTCTCGAGTTTCACGTTTTAAAGTTTGATTCCTTTGAAGTTTTCATTGAAAACAACTAGATACGTACGTATATTCATAACACTCATAACATAACAAACGTATTTAAGGAAAATCGTTTGATAGTAATTGGACGCACAATTAATGTTGATGCAAAGAACACAATACTTGGAGTTCTGTGTGTTGATACATATACATACACTTCCGACAGTGATATCCTTGCGAAATATCACTGAAAACCAGCCGTTTGTCTCACTTACACCTACTTATTGTTTATTCCAAAAAGAGACAACAAGTGTATACGAGTATGTTGATCTATTCGAAAAGTTTATACAGTTATTGCAAAAAAATTCACTGTGTGATCTTTTATTTATTTATTACTAGCTGATTTGTACCCGGTCTTGCTCGGGATTTTTCACTTGTCATTAGGGTGCCATAATTGATTTGATAGCGAAAGTAACTATCACCAAATAAAGACACATTCATTGGAATATTTTATTTCATTCCAAACGTTTATTTTTTCAAAATATAATAAAGTTATTAAGTAGGTACCTACTTGTGTTTACCATTTTGAAAATATTCTACATAAAAAGACTTCTTCTTTTGAATAAGCAATCTGTGGCTAACCAGAGTGTTTTATCTATGCGAAAACCTAAATAAAACATGGCGGGTTCAATATTTTTCATACTAATTTTAAAACGTTATAGCAAGAGTTTTACATATTGGATTTCATTCAAACTACTTTCTAAACCTTCCCGGCACTAATAAAAACAAACTGTGCTATTTTCAGCCAAACCGGTCAAGTAATTTTCGATAAAATCGGGGACAAACAAACAAACTTACATTGATTTTTATATATATAGATGTACACAACTGACAAGTTTTTTTTTAACTTACGGAGAAATAAGAAGGAATTAATGCCAACCGTCCAATAATGGTCTACAATAATATGTAAAAATAAAATAATTTTTCTATTTTCATTATTATGTACTTATAACTATTTACTTATTAATATTTACTTAATATTACATGTCTATTATTATATGCTTATTACTATTCACTGATTATTATTTTCTTAGCATTATTATTTAATTTTTATTATTTATTTACTATTATTTACTTATTAATATTTTCTTATTTTTATTTATGTATTATTATTTACTAAAGCCGCTCATCTCAACACAGGATTGTCCCAGTGAGGTGAGTGGCAAATTTATTTGTTTTTATATTTAAATTTAAGAAATAATAAAAAAATAAAATAAAATAAAAAAATATATAATTTCTTCAAACGATTGGTATTCACTTTGTGACGTCATTATTAATTAATAAATTTAAAAATATACTTAGTATTCACCACTTTATAAATATTCATTGATATCTACATGTTTCGAAAGCAATCGTCAAGAATATATGAATACCGTTATGTAAACTATACTATGTGAATACTGAGTATATTTTTAAATTAATTTAAAACGCTAAGTAACTGGAAACAAAAAAACAAAACAAGAGCAAGAAATTAATGTTTGCGTCAAGTGCAAGTGCAAGGTCGCTAAAAATACAACGTAATCAAACATAACCCTACTAAGGTCAGATGCTCGACTCTTATCTCAGTATTCGTGGGTGGGATCGATGTATGCAGCTCGGGAAGCGGAATGTATTTAAGATACAGAAATGAAACCCTGTTGTTTATAAATCATGAGGTTTAATTGATACACAAAGTGTAACCTTACAAAATAGAGAGGAGGATTAGTACTACAACGAAATATATATAATTAATTAGGATGGCTCTTGTAGTCGGCATCTCGACTTCTACACCAGGGAGGTCCACGCTTGTCCCGATGATTGCAGATTCCTCAATACGCCATTCGCGAGATCTGGGACGTCTCACGGCCGCGCCATCCGCCACAGCAAACCTCATCCGTCGAATCCAGTAAACACAAGAAGATGGTACCTTTCGCTCCGACGTTATTTCTCGGTCATCATTGGCATGGTTACATTTCTAATCCAGCGCTCCTGCACGCGCAGATGGATTATTGTCCCTCCAAGTCACCATCCATAATTAGTTTGACTTCCTACCCGCTTCGGGTATATGGTTGTTGAAAACGCTCGTTGGCGCAGATGTATAATACAGCACAATTAAAAAACATAACACTCCTTCCCAAAAACTACCGGCTCTGTCCGCCGTGTCAAGTCACGTCTGAGGCCATCTTTTCTTCGCTCTCCCTTCCTTCCGTCGGATGTCTCCCATAGATATTTCCTCGAATCTCTTCCGTAGACAATATAAGTGATGCCTTTATAAGCGGGGTCAGTATTTACGTTACACTATCGCTAAATACGACCGGAATCTTGTCACGACAGTGGATGTTGACACATGCACTCAAGAGGTTGAGAGAAGGTTAAGTTAGTTCTTTGGAAAGGAATATGGAAAGTTTCGAGGATTCTAGTTGACTTACTATTTATTTTGGTTGTAGCCAAGAGGGACGATTCTACATGGTTATTTATAATTGTGTAGAAAAATTTGATGTCATTTTTGTCATGACGTTCCTTAATGTTTCTAGTTTGAAACATGTATCATTTTTTTATTTTGTTGATTTTTTCCTTACTAGAGTCGATTAATTAAGTAGCAATGTGTCATTTTTTTAAAATCTAAACATTTTTCCATTCGAATAAGATGCCCATGGTCCTGCCACAAAGACCTCCACTGTAACTATTTTTTTTCTTCTTTTAGAGTGTTATTTATGAAAAGGGAACAGACGCTGTCAGTGTCTTATAGGGGGTATTTATACGGAAAGGTGTTTCTCGAAATGATACCTTAAGTGTTTGAAATGAAGGATTTGACCGGGCTTCCTCCATTAAAAAAATACATTTAAAAATGTGTTGTTAATTGCAGGGCTGTAAATAACGATCGTTATTTCTAGAATCTCAGAAACCACCTCGTTTCTCCCTCCATGGCATCTACCGTACCTTACCGTATATTTTAGGATAGGGTAGTAAAACTCACCGTACACGCGAAAGCTCGATCAGCAGTACAAAAGCGTGCGCGCGCTTCGGCAAGTAACTTTAGACTTGATTTTGTCACTAAATAAGCTTTATCAAGCAAACGATCTTTGCCTTTCACCGGGGTAACACTGAAAGTGTAGTTTTTCGTTCAGAATGACGAGTGTTTAATTAATAAAGCTTAGGAGCATATTTTATTTATTCATCTATAAAACTCAATCTGCCCGAAAGCTAGCCGAGCAATCTTTAACTGGACTCTCGACTCACGCAAGAGAATAATATATATATATATTTATTTTATATTTTAAAAGGCGCAAATATTCCCCGGTCACGGATCAACTGAGAGTATGTGAATCCCCTTCTACTTCCATAATTATAAGTGAAAAATTTCGCTTGTACATTGATGGGGGACTTAGGTATAAAGAAAGATGATAGGAGTAGGTACGTATACATTTTTTTAACAAAGTATTTTACCTGATGTCATTGAAATACGCTGACCTTATTCATGAGTTTGTCAGTATGCACGTACATAGGTTACATCGTCATGTGTAGATGTAGGAAGAATTTCCCCTATATTAATGAAAAATATCTGTTTCCCGGGAATAATTGGAGGGGATGAAATAACACGGAAATGCGGGAAAATAATTACAGTGTTTTGGGTTTCACAATCGTACTGCCTGTGAAATAATGATACGGGTATACGAGTATATCAGACGAAGCAAGAATATTATGTAACGCTTCTCGTCCGTAATATTATGTAGTGTCAATTCACAATGGAAGGGACGTACTTTTTATTGTTTCAAAGTTTCAAGACTTTGACACTCGACACTCGACAATCGGCACTCGACACTCGACACTCGACACTCGACACTCGACACTCGACACTCGACACTCGACACTCGACACTCGACACTCGACACTCGACACTCGACACTCGACACTCGACACTCGACACTCGACACTCGACACTCGACACTCGACACTCGACACTCCACACTCGACACTCGACACTCGACACTCGACACTCGACACTCGACACTCGACACTCGACACTCGACACTCGACACTCGACACTCGACACTCGACACTCGACACTCGACACTCGACACTCGACACTCGACACTCGACACTCGACACTCGACACTCGACACTCGATACTCGATACTCGATACATGATACTTGATACTTGATACTTGACAGTTTAAGACCAGAAACTAAACTTCTTTTTTTCAGGTGACGGAGCCAGATACACCTCCCATATACGAAAAACCAGTGAGCAGACCAGCCACCCCGGGAAGCCTTAAAAGTAGCCTCGAAAAAGAGCCTCTTTCTCTACCAATTGCTGCCAGTCCTGCAAAACCTGCAGATATTTCCGGGGTTCTTCCAAGTCCGGCCAAGTCAATAGCGCCTGTTCCACCAAGCCCTTCAAAGTCTCTTGGCACTGGAAAGGCCCCCGCAGCTGTGCCACCTCCTGTGGTCGAGAAGAAAGAGAAGATCGTTTACTCTGATGATGAGGATAGTGATGATGACGAAGAAGAAGATAGGAGGGAGTTAGAAGGAAGGACCTATACTTCTAAAGGAGTTGAGGTATGTTTATGATCAAGTTTTTTCTGAATACTGTCAAATTTGACGGACCAACGAAAATTTGCGGATTTCGTAAAATCTTTCTTTGTGCCAATCAAAAATCTAAAACAGACCAACTTTTATTTGTAAAAAGCATGAGTTTTTAAGTTGTACATGCCCACTACGGTCTCATTCAAGCCATTGTTGGTCAAATGTTACAAAGTTTAAAATTTAAACATATTCAAGGCCGAAATTGTCAGGGTTTCTTCAAAAGCGATGCTTGTTTTACAAAACAATTTTTCCCTCTAGATCGACCGAGCTAGCGCAGGAAACTTGAAAAGGACAAAGGAAGAAAAGGATGCAGACACTGAGGAGGAAGACCCTTTCGGCTACACAAGTAGTAAGTGTATTTTTACTACCTTGTCTAGCATTGGATTGAATTATTTTGTGTTCCGGATTTTATTATATTAATTTCCTTCTATAAAAAATTAGATGATTTGGATATGTACAACGGATGGACGGGAAATTGTGGCGAGCGAGTGGATGGATGATGAAGTCCGCGACATCTCAAAAAGACATGCCACGTACAAGTAAATCGTGAAAGGCTGGTGTATTTATAGGAGATGGTGTACCAATAGCGACTAGCCGGAGAGTCAATTTATGCTTTTTTAATTAGTTCGCGGGTCCAGGAACAGGGTACAAATAGCTTGGTTAAATTTGCAGTCGGTGGTGTCGCTAACCCTACTAAAATGGTAACATTTTAATACATTTACCATACAACGCACAAATTTTGAAGTTCAAGGTCAAACCCGTAAATTATGTTGATTTTAAATTGAATTTTCCCATTTCGTTTAACCTTAAGCAATCATAGATGTATGTAAAATTTATTTTTTATTTTTATATTATATGCTTTATTTGTAAAACTGAGGAAAAATAAAGAAAAAAAAGTATATATCAGAAGAGAGGAATGTGACGTTTCACTCTCTCCGCCTACACCTACAAATCAATGGTAAGAATGTTATTTTGATTCACGGCTTCATTATTCTTTGTGTGAGCTTTCTTGTAGCTTACAAGTCCCAGCTATCTAAATAAGTTACAGCGAATTTGGCAGTCAATTCCTGCACCCGATAAGATAGGGTGTGTTTCTTAACTCGGTTTACTTATTTGCATTCCGCAGGCGAGACTGGCTTGTAATTTAGTGCCCGTTCGATGTTAATTTACACCCGAGTCGAGCAGATATCTTGGCAGCGATACTGCCAGACTCGTTTTCAATTCTGATAAAGACTTCACCAACAGACCTGATGCATAAGAATTGGAGCGAGGTTGGGAATTTATAGCTACCAGTTTTAGACTAGTGGATATTGAAGAAATTTGTATTGAAATAAAACATTGTATTAATAATAATAATAATTTTCGTAGAATATATAAACATATCTTTGTCTCACTTTTTTGGTTGTTTTTTAATGGGGCGTTTAACCACCCGATTGCAGCTTTTATTATAAAATACCGAAAATTAATAGCTTCCATCGGGAGTTTTAAATTAACCGCTTTATGCATCATTGTTGCATAAAAGCAGTTTACTCTACCTGATGTGAACATTTCGCTGGCACTGTAATACCTCGGCAATTGTCTATAGGCGTTGTTGTCTGACAGGCTAGCACCATCATACTTGACTGATGTCTGCCTGAGGGACATTCTCACTCAGAGGCAACTCACGCTCAGGTCGGCCAAGTCGGCCAAGTATCGAACAGACTGGATTTGGGGACAGCGCTTTTAGTATGAAGGGTCCTCATTCTTGGAAAAACCTTCCAATTAGTCTGAGATTAAAAATCAATATTAAAAACTTTTTGAAAGAAGCTACAAACTTTAACAAAGTGTAAAGCGTCCTTGAGGTGATTTTAGTCACTAAACGGTGCCGTAGAAAAGTTTTCCATTTGTATTATTTATCTCTGGCAGAGTTGACACGATAACAATACTCACACAGATGCTTTGCTTGCATGCAGCTTGTTTCAAAATTGGAGAGTTGAAAATTCCTGTGAATTTAAAAAATTGCTCATTTTGAGAATAATACTTAACTTAAAATGTTTTTGAATGCCTGTAAAAATTTTAATATTCAAATTCGAAGAATGTACCTATTGTCCCTTTTCCGCTAAAAACAATAACTAGGCATAAGCAAGATAAGGGGCCGTTTCTCAGTGATGTTTCACAAGAAAATCGCTGTCGAAACTGTATAAATATTCACCAAAGCACACAATCCTAGTTGTGTGTTGTTTGAGTAAAGTTTAATTGCACGACCTATAATAGAAATTTAGATTGCAATATTCCGCGTTCGAAATTAAATTGAGAATGAAAATGAGTACAGACTGCAAATATACTATCACCCCGATGAAAACAGTATGCAGTGCGGATTAAAGTGGTTTCTGCAAAACACGTCATATCAAACTCCCAACCCAACTTCCGCTTTCCCGCTCTGGGCATCAATCACCCCATTATGTATGCATGAAATAAATTACATTGGTGTGAACGAAAAAATAACCGTTATTCACTGCAGCGCACAAAGGTACGAATCTAAAATGAAACTGGTCAAAAGTAATAATAATAATAATAATATTTTGATTACTTCTATAGCGCCGTTTTCGTGAGAAAATCACCTCAAGGGCGCAAGTACGATTCGATAATAATGAAATACAATTATGTTAAGATTTGCATGTTGAACGATAATCAAATATCACAAATACGTGGATTAAAAAACGATTGTAACGCGTTTCCGGAAATGGCTGCACCCCTAACACACCGTATCGTCCTTTTATCACTTTTCTTGCACCTTAACAGCAGCTCGCGTATTTATCCCTATTTATAGGTCACAGAATTAATGTTAAGGCGTCAACACATGCTTAGGATTGTGTAATGGGTGTGTTGGTGCATATGTTCACTTCCGACAATCTTTTTTCTTGCTTACGATTACTTATTGTTACTAGCAAAAAAGGGACAACAAGTGCACAAGATCATAATGTTTGAATATTATATATGTTTTACAGTTAAAAAAAGTACGGTGTGTTCTATCTATTATTAAAAAAATATCCTTTTTTTTATTTTTACTAGAATCCCCTTTGTTGAAATAAAATAAAAAGTTTTAACATGATGTATGTATGTAATACATCTGCATGTGAACTGTTTTTTACATGATGTGATAGCAAAACTTTCCATTCTTAATATTTAAAAGACACGAAGAGGTAGGCATGTTTATTTTATATTATTTTTATTGATTGACGACTCATCGATATTTCATAGCAAAAGAATCAATAAAATCTGTTTTTACCTTTGGTCGGTCGCAAAAATTTTCACCTGTGCTTAAACATTTTTTAGGTTAGTACAGGATTTTCGCAAATTGCACCTTAAGGTACCTATGAATTGAGTTGTTTACATATGTCACTCTTTTCAAATTTTTTTTATTAACATATGGAGACCGGAAAAATATATTTTCAGATACTTAATATTGATGCAAAAAAATCTTTTTTTTTTGGCAATGGCTAGAAAATTGGTACCACTTCAAACAAGCTGGTTGAAAATCACTTCAAAAAATGTTATTAAATACATTATATACGTTTAATATTGACATGCTAAATAACTGGTGCTCACAAAACAATTTATATCTAAATGTTGAAAAATGTAAAACTCTAACCTTTTCCAGAAAGAAAGCGTCTCTTTTTTTTGACTATTCAGTAAATCAAATTAATCTACAAAGAGTTACAGAAATGAGAGATCTCGGAATTATAATGGATGAGAAACTAAATTTCACTGCTCATATTCAACAAATTGTAAATAAAGGTATGAAAACTTTAGGATTTATATTAAGAACAATAAAAAAATTTCAATCGTTACAAGTAATAAAATTATTGTACATATCCCTAGTTAGAAGTTTAATTGAACATAATTCCATAGTGTGGTCGCCTTTCTACAAAATACATATTCACAATATTGAAAGAATTCAAAGAAAATTTTTGCGTTTCATAAATTTTAAAGTAAACATACCTTTAGAGCACATAATTTACCCATCGTTAATGAATATTTTAAATATTCCAACATTAGAAAACAGACGGAAAATTAACGACCTAACCTTTTTACTAAAATTGTAAATTAAATTGTTCTGAACTCCTGCATTTAATAAACTTGTACATACCCAATCGAACTACAAGACAGACATTAACTTTCTACATATCTTTATCCCGTTATAACTATAGTTTGAATTCACCAATTCAACGCTTACACAGTCTTGGTAACAAATACTTAAATGATATGGATGTATTTGACAATAATCTAAACTTGGCAAATTTCAAAAGGATGATGAGTGATTTGTTTCTGCCTGGTTTATAAATTATTGTTAACTACAACTTTTTAAATTATTTACTTATTTGTTATCAATGTCAGTATTGACTTTGTGGGTATTGCACCCGTTATTTTTTATTTTTTCTGTTACTGTGTATTATTAGTTTTTGGTGCAGTTACTGAAATGTGTTTTGCACCTGTGTGAATATTATAACTAACTAAATATGTAAAAGCCCATATAGGGCGTATATAATATAATAAATAAAAAAAATAAAAAAAATTTAAAAAAAATTATCCAAAATATTTTTGGTCAGGTGACGTTTGATTTGAACCATTGTGCACCGTCAGAGCTACACTCTACCAAACTTTTGCAGGAAAGTTTTGCGAACACTTACTTGACTTACAAACTTCCTGAAAAGTTTAACTGGGGTTGCGAGGTCACCGAGTTTTCGAATTACCGAGCGTTTCTCATCATATTATATTATGCGATCGCTTGAATTAAGTGGGTTGATTACAATGAACAACGTACATCAGAATACGTCGAGACTTGATGAAAATTCTCATAAGCCTTTGGCGTAGAGATTGGGGTTGGGTGGAGTGGTAGATACTCTAGTTTTTGGGTGTTCTACAGAAATTTGAATGTGAAATTCAAAACAAGCGATGTTGAGATTCTGAATGGTGATCCATCACTAGGGGTCCGATTCCGGTTCTTTTTAAGGGTGAGTCATCCTTGATAATAATAATGTTTTATCATCTTCTTTTTTTATAACAAAATAATAAATAATATCCCCACTGGAATTTCCCGTCCTAAGGATTTCATTTACAAAATATTAAATTACAGTATATTAAATTGATGAAAAAATAAAAATAATTGTTTTGTGATGTGTTTTAAGTCCAGTGGAGTGGTTTCAGAGTTAGTCTGTATTTGGTGTTAACCCTTACCACTCCTTAATCGGGTTCCAGCAGACACCACTATTTATAGGCAACAACTCCGTTATGGGCTGGCGGCCGACAAAATAAGATGTCGGTGTATTTACGCGGTGTATTTTCGCGCGCAAAACTTGACACGAGACATGTTTTCTTGTGATTATTCGATAAAAAACATTTAAATTCATGTTTTAATAAGATTTTGACCTTTTGCCGTTTTTGTTTTACTATAAAATAACCTTTTAGTAACTGCCTATCAATAAATTAATATTTTAACATTATTTAAATTAGAGTTGGCTGACAACAAGTATTAAAAAATAATGATCTACCTATGTAACGAATCCATTGTTTTATTTGTTTTTTTTTTAATTTATTATGGTTGTTGTGATTTATAAAGGATAGTTGGTTAAAAATATCTTATCTTAAGAGGAACAGCTACGGTGCCTGTATGCATATCTTAATTTTCGAATTGAGGTCAAAATACGGATCCAAACTGAATAATATATATGTTTTTAGATTAATGGTTTAATAAATATCTAGTACGGATGAGAATTTTTTTTTAAAGTTATGAACGGGTTTATTGTATATTTTTGAGTATTATCGTATTCTTTATGTAAATATGATTACGTAAATAAAAATAAATCATTTAAAAAAAAAATGTTTTTTCGGATGACATTTTAAATTATGTATTGGAAATTTGTGTTCCAATGTGAATTGGTCGTTTTTAATTTAATCTAAATTCCACCGTAATGCTTATTTTAATATACTTTTTAATTTTTTATTTTACATTCAATACATTTTCAAATTAGATGTGGTAAAACATTTTTTAAATCACCGTTAGCCCCTAAATAATTGTTAAAGGTGCCTAAATCGCGAAAAATCAATTCCTTTAATGGCCTATATTTCATAATGTAAAGCATTACTTCTCATCCATACTAGATATTTACTATACTTTTTGATGAAAAAAAAGACCATTAGGTTTAGGTGAGTATTTTGGCCTCAAATCAAAAATTAAGTTTTGTAGGAAAAAGGTCGCGCAGCCGTTCCTCTTATCTTATCCTTGGGTTAAAGATATTGTGCTTAACTGCAATTCCGGTTCCATGTCAATTACGATACATTGGTAAAGGTGTTTGTGGTTTAATTAGCACAGAATTGTTGAAATTTATTGGTACATCACACGTGTAGCATATCATTACTTGATTTACATTTTTCTGATATTTCGGACTTTTGACAATACTTTACAAACGTCGTAATCTCTTTAATTCGGTTTATTAAATATCAGTATTATGCGAAAAAATACTCGCTTATAATGTTTAAAGTCAATACTAACGATAATACTGAGTTTTTCTTTTGTTAAAAATACGCAAATATCGGTATATTTATACCGTGTCATTTGCTGAATGGCAGCTGTCATCCGATAACCGGAACCACAATTAAGCAGAATGTCTTTAAGCCCAAGGTTTAGGACAATATCGTATACTTAAATATAGCGGTATCGGACCCCAGGGCTTTTTTATTTACATTAACTACACGGCGACCGGATAAATCAACACACGTATGAATCGGCACACTTTTTAAGAGTAGTATAAAGTCATTAAAAGTAAGAAAAAAAAATAGCCCGAAAACCTAATCTAACGTAACCGATTTTATTTTTAAAAAAATTCAATATTTAAAAAAAATAAATATATATATATATATATATATATATATATATATACGAATATATGTATATTTTACACAAGTCTAGAAAGAATATTCAATTTATTTTAATAACTTTTTGAAGCTTATAAACCTCATTGTAATAATTGGGTTTCTATTCCCAGATGCAACCGATACCTCTTTATTTTCTGTGTTTTTTTCGGTTTCGTATTTCATTTAGGATTGGTCAATATTATCTTATTTAATGATCAAATAATACAATGAGCTTTATAAGCTTCAATAAGTTATTAAAATAAAATTAAGAATATTTTTTTATTTGGCCTTGTCGGGTTTTGAACCCACTACTTCGGGATTCAGAGTCGCATTAGTATTAAAAATTGACAATTAAAAAATTTATAAATTTATTTCTTTTCCGTTTAACCAATTGTTATAATTTATAAATTAATTTTTCTTACGCTTAACCAATTGTTTTAATTTATAAATTTAATTTACTTCCGTTTAACCAATTGTTATAATTTATTAATTAATTTTTCTTACGTTTAACCAATTGTTATAATTTATAAATTAATTTTTCTTACGTTTAACCAATTGTTATAATTTATAAATTTATTTTACTTCCGTTTAACCAATTGTTATAATTTATTAATTATTTTTTTACGTTTAACCAATTGTTATAATTTATTAATTATTTTTTTACGTTTAACCAATTGTTATAATTTGCTTGCACAACTCTGAATTATTTCGCATTTTACGGGAAGATTAATAAGTTTATTAAATAAAAGAAACACTTTATTTTAAACCACAAAGTTATTCCTAAATCAACACAGATTTCGCTCAAGCTGGTGAAGCTTATAAATAAATTAAACAAACTATTACAAATAAATAAACAAACAAAACTGATGAATAAATCAGAGGTTTAAAACAAAGTGTTTGTTTAGTTTAATAGATATGTCCAACCACAAAGTAATTGCTTTCTACGAAAATATCATTAGTTTATGTTGGGGTCAAATTGTTTATCCTTATTTACTGCGTATGCTTCCATCGAATCATACTACGGTTTCAATTATTCAACCACATTATTAGTAAAACCCACAGAATAATTATACATTAAAACAGTGGCCGCTTGTGACTAAAATTACAAGATTGAAAACAATTTAATTGCATTATTTTGTGAGTAGCCGAGAGTATTTTGATATGTAACCGTCTTCAATTAACCAAAGATAGTGTTTTTTAATTTGTCCGTTACGTATTTTTTGGATTTTCGTGTTATTGATATAACGTTAACCATATGAGATGTATTTTTTTGTTGTTCACCGCAAATTTATTCATTAAATCTATGTTAAGACATAAACCTATGTAGGAGTTGTTTTTAATGGAAATTACATAGGATCAGAAATCGGAGAGTGAGAGGTTCTGTTAATATATTTATTGTGTCCAAGTTTAATTAGTAGAGGTCCATTTTTATTTCAATTTTAAAAAAATTGTCTATACTTAACATTATTATTTGTTAAGTATTCTATATATTCCTGATGAAGAAAGGGTCGCTTTCCGAATATTAATAAAGTGGTGAAAACAAAATACTTTTTAATTCATTTATTAATAATGACGCCACAAAGTGAATACCAACATTTTGAAGAAATTATATTATCATTTCGTTTAAAATCAAATTGTTTTAATGATTCAAATTTAGTTAATGATTATTACGATTATTACGGAAAACGAAACAGCTGTCACGCGTAATAAAAATTACCTAGTAGAACTTTTTTACAACTAAACCATTTTTTTTAAGTGAATATGAATACAAATTCGTAAAAACCATTTACTTTGTGGGTTGCCAATTATAATATAAACACATAAATTCATTTTAATATAATGATCGACCGGTTTCCGAAGTACCCTTCCTTCGTCAGGACTATATTGTATCTTCTTCTTCGTATGGTGGAGGAGAGTTGGTGGAGGTTACAGTGAAATCCTGGGGTTATTCAGCCAGTCGTCGACATCCAGACTAACTTGGTTCAGCACAGATGTACCATAGAGAAACTAATGATGGGGACATTCTTTTGCGATATGTTCTGTTGTTTGAATATGTTCACATTCACAAAGTTCGGAATCCTTTAAGACTATATTAAAACTAAACAAAGATACAAAATAATGACAGACATACATGAATATATAGGTGTTAGAGTGGGAAGTGACAAAGGGGGAAGGGTTAATTAGGTGTTTTTCAGGAGGAACAAAGCGAAAGCGATTCACTGGGAAAATATCTAGAATGGGACGGACTATAAGATAAATTTTCATGGTTATTCTATATACTAGAATTAATATTTAGGGATTTTCCCTGGTTTGAAATTGATTTAAAACAAATATACCTATATGTTTATATTATATGTGAAAATAGTTATTTTTTTCTTCAATGGGTTTATAATTATTTTATGTCATCATTATTAATAAAATTAAGAAAAACTTAGTCTACACCACTGCACTATTTAATATATAAATATTAACAGATTTCGGAACCAAGCTTCCCTCCTCAGGATCACAGGATTCTAAAAAATAATGACAAGTATAGACAAATAATAAACCAAAATTTACGATAAGTGATGAAAGTAGGTGAGTAAGTTTAAAGATTTATATAGTAAATGGTGCGGTGGTGTAAATAAAGTAGATATTTCATATTAGTTTATAGTTTTGATCAAATTTTTTATATATTTGTTTTATATATGTCCCTGGTGAGGGAATAACGTTCCGAATCAATTCAGAATTAAACGTTCCTATTGCTTCAAATGGACACTGCTAATGAACCAGATCTGAATATCCAAGCACTCGTTTTTACTTACCACGGATCCCTGATTGGGAAGTTCATAGTCCCAAAGTATTTGGGTATCTCGTACGGTTTTGTATAAAGAAATTGTTACCGCAGAATGTTCTGTAAAAAAATGTATGTTTGTGTTCACTCTTCAACAATATTTTCAAAATGGCAGTAAAGGCATTTCCCATAAATCTATATATATATAAAAAATCTACGTAAGTTTGTTTGTTTGTTTGTCTTCGATTTTCTCGAAAATTACTGAACCAGTTTCGCTGAAAATAGCAAAGTTTGTATTTATTAGTATCGGGTTGAGAGAGTAGTTTGAATGAAATCCAATATATAAAACTGTTGCTATTACATTTTAAAATTAGTATGAAAAACATTGAACCCGCCATAACATTGGTTACCCATAGCACTCTGGTTAGCCACAGAGTACTTAAGAACTTTATGAATTAGACATATTTTGAAAAAATAAACGTTTGGAATGAAATAAAATATTAAAATGAATGTTTCTTTATTTGGAGATATATATTTTCGCCGTCAAATCAATTATGGTACCCTTATGACAAGCAAGAATTCACAGCATCATAGTGCTGAATAAATCTTTTTTTTTTTAAATCACCAGCTGTCACTGGTCAAAACTGATCCAGAAATAAACAACCGTTTACCAAAGTTCCGAGTTGTGAACCGGGGATTATTTGTTTATTTTACCTTACTAAAATGATTTCGTGGCTGCTGTCAGGGGATTTGAATTCCATTTTTATTTTTGAACACGTGTTACTGTATTACGTGATTTTTTACACCCAATCGTACGTGGGTGTCTTCATTCCGTATTATTGCGATTTCAGCCTGGACTTTGTACAAACAATAATCAAAAATGTCTAACTAATTCATTGAAATACACTAATACACCGAAAACAAAATTCCAGTATTGTTGCTCGATTACCGAAATGTTCAATGGAAAAAAAATATTTTCTGAATAAGTAAAAGTCTCAAGTGATGAGCCTGGTGTCGTGAAATTTAATTTTATTTTGAAGCTTTGCCTGTCTCTCTCAAGCTCAACAAAATTATTAATGTAAATGATGTGGCGAGCTGAAAGTTGTTGAGTTGTCTAAAGAAAATGCTCTGCAAATTTTTTGACCGCAGGCCATTACCATTCAAGAGTTTTTTTTCGGATTCATGCGAAAGATTTCGTGATTTATAGTTCGGATCATTATTACGAGATATTTTACTATTAAAGTGTGCTTTATGAGAAAAAAAATTATATATACTATTTTAGAGGAGAAAAAGTACTATAACACTTATACTTAAATTAAAAGACGCTCTAGACATCTTTGTAGTAAGAGATCAATGCCCTTTCAGATTCTAGCGTTTTTCTTGAATTTAGTTACTAGTCTGAATTATCAGAAACTTCACACTCTTCAAGTGATAACGCCTCAGCTTCAACATTGCGACAGTGATACTTATACTATTTTTTATGTATTTTTTCGGCATTCACTATGTAGCAATTTCTATACATTTTGTTAAGAATTTTTATTTACTATGTAGTTTTGCTACTTTTAATTTGTTAGTTTCGCTACCGGTTTCGACATAACTGTGTCATTTACTAGCGTTCTTACACTAGCCTACCAACACACGAGTTAACTTCATTACCACACTAACCCAGGTAATCATTGGATACGATTTGCCCCAGTACCTCGGAGTAGTCATCGCAGAGTGGAAGATACTCTCAGTATCGCCCTGGTGAAATACCACCATTCAGAATTGAAACGTTGCTTGAAATGGCTTTTAGCCATGTTTGATGACCAGATCTGAATAGCCAGGTATTCCCCACCTTCCTCTTCCTCTTCTCCTTCCCCTCCCTAATACCTTCAGCTTCACAACATTCTCCAATTGGGAATGCCATAGTCTCACTGGCTACACACGGTTGGGAGCAGTTGGGACTCTTGTGCGGGATTCATATAAAAATTAAAACAAAAAAAAACAGTTGGCGCAGCCAGTCCATGACACTTCATAACGATCATTTTCCCAAAGTTCCTCTGCCTAGCAAAATTCTTCTGTTATGTACATCATAGTCCCACTATTTAAGACATTGAAACTCTTTTTGTAACATTTAATCATTGAAGAAGATAATATTAACACATCCCAAATGAACCACGAAACCGAAAAAATAAAAAGATTTCAGTCGCGAGTTTTACAAACTTCAATAAGTTATAAAAAATAAATTGAATATTTCTTTCCAGACTTGTAAAATAAGTCAATAGATGTCTCACATGAATAAAATTGGGTAGGTATATCCGAGACTCTATTCCGATTGCAATTGTGTTCGGGTAGAACTTTGCGATCATCATAAGGATAGCAGCCAATAATATGGGATTTAAAAATGGAGGATAATATTAACAAGTCTTGAACTTGAAGTATGATATCGGTGTAGATGACGTAAATTTAACTGGTCTCATTAGCTAAGTTGGTTAAGCGGTTACCCCGGATAGGTAGAAGTCCTGGGATCGAGTCCCAGATGCGACTGAAATCTTTTTATTTTCTGTTGTTTTTTCGGTTTCGTGGTTCATTTGGGATGTGTTAATATTATCTTCTTCAATGATTAAATATTACAATGAGGTTTACAAACTTCAATAATTTATAAAAAATAAATTGTATCTTTTTGTAACATTAAAAATGACGGGCAGTCCGCTCCTCGAATAATTAACATCAGAAAAAGATAAATGGAGAGAAAGAATTAGAAATTGTCGTGGAGTGAAAGCATTGCATACTAATTCGAGCAAAGCTCAAGGCAAACGTACTACGGTAAACAGTTGTTCTTAAACTTTGTAGAACGGCTAAATATATATGATAATTCTGTCACGATTAAATGTACCGTGCCACGGGTGTAATTCAAAATTAATTGTCATTGTGTTTTTAATTTGTAGAACTCCAATTATAATTTTTTATTTTTTTTTAATAAATCAAATTAAGTTTTTCAGTGTTTTATTTATTTATTATTGGGACAGCTGTTTTGGCGATCAGTCATTTTCAAACTGTGGTTAGGCCACATTGAAACGACTTACTCATATAATTTTATTTGCTCCCATGCAATTTTTATTTCGACGGTGCTTAAAAGGATTTATTACTGGTAAAACCGATTTACTTTGAAAATAATTGTGATACTTAAAAATTCGTCCTTGCAGAAATATCCGTGTCATGAATTTTGAATTTTATTCAACTGTACTTGATTTGTTAAATCTTGGCTGTCCGTCACCTTGTCACCTTGTTTAGCTGTCACCTCTGGTCTGGAACCACTAGATTCATGAAATAAGCTATTGGCCATAGACGCCGGCCATAGACGCCGCTTGGGAATGTTATAATGCTATTCTACTGGTATTTTAAAAGAAAGTTGCTACGAAGAACTTCCGTTATTAATCCCTTCGACACAGGTGCACAGCCGTGAGATACGACAAATCCGTGCCCAACATTTGTACTCGGTTAACATTCCGTATGAGAATTGAGCGATTTTACGACTCATCTTCGTGCCTTCCATTTCAACTTTGGAACGATTTACCGGTTTTTGTGTTTCTTCTGGTGCACAGTCGGGGAAACACGCAAAATGCGCGCACAACATTGGCAAATGGTTGACATTTGTCACATGAAAACAGGTCGCTTCTACGACTCGTTCTTGTGTTCAACAGCTCGGCCGTGGAATGATCTGCCGGCCTCTTCGTTTCCTCCATCCCTACAACATGGGTCTCTTCAATACCCAAGTTCACTCCTTCCTATCCTCTAAAAGATCCTCGACTCACCATCCCCAAGATGATATGGGCCTTGAAGGAAATTATTTCCCTCAAGGCCTCCTGTATGGAGTTACTGTAAAAAAATGAATCTCATCAATACCAAAGATCGCTTATTACCTCCCTCGAATAGAACCTCCACCCAGCATACCTAAAGATGACAAGCTCTTATAGGGAATCGGGATTATGAACAATTTTTAATGGTTTCGATATCACTCTATTGTACAATCATCAGTGGAATATATTCTCAGATCACCATTCGGAATCGATATATTGCTTGAAATGGGTTTAACCGTGTTTGGTGACCAGATCTGAATAGCCTGGTACTTCTCTACATCCCTCTTTCCCATCTCCCCTCCCCACCACCCTTAGCCTGACATCGTACCCCTATCGGGGATGCCATAGTCCCACATGTTCCAGAGGGATAGGAATATTTGGGACTTCTGTGAGGTATTAAAATAAAAATAAATCCATAGTTTATCTTAGTCTATTTTTAAACTTAATGGTTAGCACCCAAAAATACGCCCTTTCCAGGTTGCTTACTCAAGAAGTATTACCAATGATTTATCTCTTTATTCTATAGGGTAATTAGTAAAATGTATAAGGTTTCAAAAGACGATAATCGTCAAACTGTAACCTTTTCAATGAGACATGAAACACGTACTGGAATTTTAGATAAAACGATCAAAATTACTTTCAGTAGTTTTCAAACTGCATCTATTTTCAGACATTTTGGGACGTGTTTCATACAATTTAAGTATTAAAGTTTGGGTATTTTATCTTTTTAAACACTATGTATTTTCCTGTATAGAATTTACAAATGAATTATTTGTGGTATTGCTGGAGTAAGCAATCTGTAAAGTGATGTTTAGGGTAATTTTTGTGTGCTGTACCAGACAAAAAACCTTTCTAAATGGATTTTCTGCAGAAATCGCCTTGTGCGACTCCGCGATACGCAAATACTAAATCAGTAACTAATGCAATTAAACTAAAAACATAACTTCAGTCGAAACAAATTTACATATTTCTTCCTAACCCACAGATTGAGAACCCCTAATTTAGGGGTGGGGAGATACTGAATAAATGGTGTTACGGCAGAACATGGTATAAAGGGGATGGGGAGCAATTCAGTGTTGTGGGGTTATACAGTTACACGATAGAGATGGACGATAAGGAGACACTGTTCGCTATTAACCCTTTCAATGCCGAGGGAGAGCATTATATAGTTTTCCCGTATACCTATAAAATTTTCACCTTTGATTTAGTTGTTCCCCAAATATTCCGGGACAATTTGAACTGTTCCACGATAGTTTATGATTCCCCGTGGCTGGGAGACCTGTCGGTCTTCAGCCCCTTATGCAACTGCATTTTTAGCATTCCACGCCACTTCATACTGTCCCACCTACAAGTGCGGTAACAGTAATGGGAAGGATGGGGTACGGAAGACATCTTAGCGTTCTAGCGATGGGAAACCCGTTATTACTTATAATGAATGTATTCAATTTCATCGACTTACATCCTAAGTGGTCTAGTTTGAAGAGGCATTAGAATATTTAAAAGAAAACTGCAACAGTTTAAAAAAATTACAACAAAAACCTAAATTGAAATATTGTCATCCGTGCCCCGTAGTGGGGGCGCAGAGGACAATACATAATAAGAAATCAAATTAGTATAACTAATTATTTTTCTTGAACTTTGGATAATAGTAAATTAATTTGATCGTCACTAGCTCTGCTTTGAACTTTTTTACTTTGCTATAACGATAATTACATTATGATTTTATCGTAACTTACTGGCTACGTAACTATTCTTAAAATAATATTCTCTAAACTTAATGATGATCGTTAAACTTACCAAATTAATTAGTAAGAAATACTTTGCTTAAACCAATGTTTTTAATATATAAATATCTACATATTTCGAAAGCAAAGCTCCCCTCATCAGGATAAACAATATACTAAAAATAATGACAAGTATAGTCAAAAATAACCCTAAACATCACTTAACAGGTTGCTAACTCCAGCAAATAATCAGCAAATAGAATAAATTGGAATAAAGTGTTAATAGTCATTTCAATATTATTAATATTCTTTTTTGTTTAAACACTTCCCTAAATTTATATTATAAAAACTATATTTATAGAATTATTAATATAAATTTTAATAGTACTATTATTATTTTGTTTTATACGCCTTGCTTTTTTCATAATTTTATTTATGTTGTTAATATTAAAAATAATTTCCTTTTAAATTTCAAATCAATTTTTGTTTATTTAATTTGCTTTTTTTTGTTTTCAATTACGTTTGCATTTTTAATTAATTACTTACCTGCTTTCATCACTTATTGTTAATTTTTGTTTATGTTTGTAATTTGTTACAGTTGCTTTTTGTTTATGTTTGTAATTATTTTTAGTATATTGTTTATCCTGATTAAGGGACGTTTGCTCCTGAAACGTGTAGATTACGCATCTTTTGAAGAAAAATATTAATTTTTCAAGCAAATATTTACCATTAAATACTGACTTCTTCTTTGCTTCTGATTATTTATACAGTTTCTAGGACATTTAATATACATATACGAGTACGTATATATTGTTAATTTACTTTTCTTCGTGATATTTTAACATTTATTTTTATTTTTATTTACATTTGACGGCCTCCATGGTCGAGGGGTAAAGCTCTCGACTACGAATCGGAAGGTAGCGGGTTCAAATCCCGGCGTGCGCAAGTAATTTTTATTTAATTAATTTGTGCTGTTTCACAATTAATTAATTAAAAAATAATGTGTAGTATATTTGCGCACGTTCCAGAGTGGAAGATACTCTCAGTATCGCCCTGGTGAAAGACCACCATTCAGAATTGAAACGTTGCTTGAAATGGCTTTTAGCCGTGTTTGGTGACCAGATCTGATTAGCCAGGCATTTCCCCACCTTCCTCTTCCCCTTCTCCTTCCCCTTCTCTATACCTTCAGCCTCACAACATTTCCCTATTGGGGATGCCATAGTTTCACTGGCTCCAGACGGTTGGGAGCAGTTGAGACTCTTGTGCGGTATTCATGTAAAAAAAAAAACATTATTATGTTACTATACTCGTATAACAAGCGAACTGTGCTGATAAAAACGTTTACTGTGTAAACCCCGTTTGGGTGTAAATAAATAAATTAAATACGAGGAATGCTCCCAGCATCACTCGTCAGCCGACGTAGAAGAAGGCCTTAAATTCCAAACTATGCGAAAGCTTTTCTGGTGGACAATTTCTTAAAATTTGCTACAAAAACAGCGTTCATTATTACATAACTACCTCAACTCGATTTTTATTTTATTTTATTAATATCATTTGAAGCATCTGAAAAATAAATATGGGCAATAAAAATAAAATAAAATTGTACCATTACATGAAATTGCACACACACACACACAGATCACATAATGGACTCTTTGTTCTCAGTTCCTCAGCCAGCCCGGTCCTATGGGCTTTTTCGAACAACTTCGAACAACAACAAAATAAAGCTCGTCAAAAAAACTCTAATACATTATAAATCAGGTAAAAAATAAAAATATTCACACATAGTCATTTAGTACCGCCATTATAAATAAACAATTCATTTAATTTATTTTTTAAACTTTCCTTGAATATCTTGTAACTTTCGCGGAAACCAAGTTGCGCTAGCGCTGCTCGTTGTCACACAATTTTCAGTAGGGTTTGAACGCTGCGTTTACTTAATGAAAAAAGCAGGTAACGGTAGTAGTTTCGTATTTATCGCCAAAGACCTTTTTCCCCGAAGGTCATCTTTGCCCCGTTCTCCCCTCGGTATTGGCGACATCGCGTACGGTGCGGTGGACACAACCGTTGCGTGGGGCATTTTTCGCGCTACTTAAAAAATCACATTTAATTTAGACTAATTAATTTACGGGGGAACTTTATTTTAGCTCCATTTTAATCACGAGCTATGGAGCTTTGAATAGTTCATTTAGTCGTCAAAACTATGACAATTTGCTTTAACCATTTTATTAGTAGAGGATAAGTCGGATAACTTCTTTCGTATATTAATAATAACAAATACTTTTTATAGCCTAGTTTTGTGATGGTTCATCTCAAATGTAGTTTCCACTGAATTACCTAACCTAATATAACAATGAGAAAGAAGCTTATTATAACGGATACAAATTAAAACTATAATTTTACAATATTCCTGAATAGCAGACTCACTTTCCTTTCCTTGACGGCCTCCATGGTCGAGGGATCGCGGGTTCAAATCCCGGAGTGCGCAAGTAAATTTTATTTAATTAATTTATGCTGTTTCACAATTAATTCATTTTTAAATAATATATAGTATATTTGCGCACGTTCCAGAGTGGAATATACTCTCAGTATCGCCATTGTGAAAGACCACCATTCAGAATTGAAACGTTGCTTAAAATGGCTTTTAACTGTGTTTGGTGACCAGATCTGAATAGCCATCTATTTCCCCACCTTACTCTTCTCCTTCTCCTTCCCTCCCCAATACCTTTAGCCTCACAACATTCCCCAGTTGCGGATGCCATAGTCTCACTGGTATTCATATAAATAAAAGTAGGGAATGGTACGTTCGTTTGAGTCCACTTCAACAATACGAGTACAGTGACATCCAATATAGTATAGTATAGTATAGTAAGTGGACGTAGTCTGTTATACATAAAAATAAAAAAATTAAAAAAATCAACAACAAAAACACCAAAAAAATGTTGTGAGGCGTAAGAACCGGGGGAGGGAAATGAAATAGGGACGAGGACGGTTAAAAATGTCTGACTATTCAGATCTTGTCACTAAACACTGTAAAAGTTATTTCGATTCTGAACTGTGGTCTTTCACCAGGCCAATACGTAGAACACCTTACATAGTTAAATCACTTAAGTTATTTTGCATAACATTGTTTTTTGTTTATGAATTTTCTTTTGTAGTTTTTTTTTTATATAATATGAACTAGATTAATTAGGTGTTTGATGTTTTTCCGAGACATTTCATTATGTATATTAGCAGATACGTGTTGGTTTATTTTTTCCCGATAAGGAATCTTAAATTTTCATCTTAAAATTGGAATTTAAGTTTCTTTGACGTCATGTTTTACGATTGAAGAAAATTGAAATGGTCGATTCGGAAAAAAGTATGAATTAGAGACCTCGATAGGCGCTCCTTCCGTTGTTCATACTGTAGAAGACCTTGTGATTATCAAATTGATTTCCCTAAAAATATTAAATGTAGTTTTTAGAGATTTTCTTCAATATTTAAAGATTTAGATAATCCCATTTAAGTGAATAAAAAGATTAGTCTTGTGTTGGTTATTGCAACCTCCTGAAAACTTCTTTCAGGAAGTGTTCGGCAGTTCATTTCACGATTGCCCACACCAGATTAAGTAATTGAAACGTATATTATGCTAGCCGTATCCCTCCAGTACGCAAGATTAATTTTCTCACTTAGAAGAATGGCCCCGTTGACACTCACCAGACAAGAACGTATTTACTCATTTGCTCCGGACTTACTGGAATAATTACACAGAAAAATCGCATCTCAATCACAGAACGGCCTGTCGACACTAAATGCTCAAACGAAAAGCACTCTTAGGGAAACCGAATGGCCCCGATTACGATCGGGAAAACAGACAAGGATGGAACGTAGATTTTTCCGATTGATCTTTGTGAGTTGAAAAGAGACAACGCGTTTGATTTCCTTTTTGCGAAGTTCGTTTCGGGAATACGTACGTATTCCGGCAGTGCGCTCCCGACAACGGGAGGGGCAAGACGTGTAGAGGGGGGAATCGTCGCTCCTCTGAACAATATTTGGGGGCACGAAATGAAACGAAACAGAATGAAAAAATGTCGCACTATCCTCTGCATCCACGTCTAAATCACGAATCCGTCTAGTTTTTGGTGTTAGTTATCAATTCTACGCGTTAATTTCGATAGACTAAGTTTTATTTTAAATATTAATGGTGTTTAGATATTGTGTTTAGTTTTAATGAGATGAAACTATTGTGTTTTTGACATTTGTTGTGCGTGTGTCAATGCTTCGAGTTGTTACCATTTCTTTGGAAACTTTGTGTGTTTTTGAATGTGGATATTGCAATTATTAATTTTCAAGTTTTGGTGTTTGGTAGGAATTTGTACGTCGTCTGTTTTGAGTGTTAAGTATTAAGTGTCGAACTAAATTAGTGCGATCATTTCTACTGTAAGTATTATAAAAATAAAAACTAAAAATTCCAGTGATTTAAGCATTCATTTTAAATAATTAAGAAAACCTTTTCGTATATCTTAAATTGTTGAGTAACAAGCAATAAACTTAAAAGGCTGTTGATTAAACAATCAAACAAGCTTTAATCGTAATTTAACTAATAATAGCATAACTTTTAATTTTTTTCACAATTCTTAAAAAATCAGGATTTTTCTTTCAGGAATGTTTTCAAACTCAATCTAAATGAGAATTTATCGTTTGTCAACCTTTCATAACTGACATAATTAATTTATCAATCTTTAATATCTGTCAATTAAAGTGAAATAACACAAAACTACGCTATATAAATACTTTGTTATTATTATTATTACTATTACTTTATCAGTTGACAAATTCGTAGCTGACAATATTAATTTATCAGTTTCAATAGCTGACAATATTAATTTATCAGTTTCAATAGCTGACAATATTAATTTATGAGTTTCAATAGCTGACAATATTAATTTATCAGTTTCAATAGCTGTCAATATTAATTTATCAGTTTCAATAGCTGTCAATATTAATTTATCAGTCTCAATAGCTGACAATATTAATTTACCAGGTTCAATAACTGACAAGATTTTTTTTTATAAAATTCCGCTGAACTAGCTGAACTGATTAAATTATCAATATTAAGTGGCGGACATTATTAATTTTTCAACCTTTAATTCTAGATATGTATCAACATTTAATAGATGTTAATTCTCTGCTGCCATGATAAAAGTATAGATGCATTATAACTGACATGATTAATTCATCATTCGTTTATAACTTAAACAATAAATATAACAAACGTTAATTGCTGACCACAATGTTTTTTTTAATCAATATGTGTTGATAGCTGAGGTAATTAATTTATCAATCTTAAATAGCCGAAATGGTTAAAGTTTGAAGTATTTATTTCTTTACAGTTGACATGATTCTTTTATAGCTGACGTGATTAAGTCTTATCGATATTCTTTTGGTGAAAGACATTTTTCCAAAGCCTAAAGAAATGACCAGCACGTGTATAAAACTGTAAATCGAGGTGTCCCATGTTGTAGCCAGAACCTAAATAAAACTACATCTCTCCAAACTCTCTCAAAACTATAAAAAATATGTACTATTTTTTATTATAACAATTATTATTAACCTTTCGTTTAGATTTAACAATGAAATTTTCAATGGGCTTAACGCAGATCGTAAATGACGCAAATTTATAAAGTTTATCTTTCAAACAATGGTTTATCTTATATTTATGGTGACACGTCTTAACTTTTTTTCATTCCATTTCATTGTACTGCCGTAAATATCTATCTTGACACGTTTGTTTTTCGTTAATGATGTTATTGCGATCTATGTATATTATATTAATTCGTTCCTAACAAATATCATATATTATCTACGTTTGTATACGTTGAATTTAATAACAGAACACACAAACTGGCGGTATTTGTTTTGTTTTAAATGACGTCAAAATATATTGGATGTTTTCACTGTTTTCAGTCAAAATATATTTCCTTCACAATTTTCACTCACCTCGATTCATTGTCAATTCGTCAACATGAAAAATTTCTCTAGGTTGTTTTTACAAAACAACGGAATAATGTATGGTCTATTTCTAGCTTCCCCATCACAGATAAAGTAGCAGAAATGCGATCTAAATCGCTTTGGAAAAAAAGATCAATAAACATTAAGCTTTCAGATTTTGAACCACAGTAATCCAATGATAAAGCTCCGGGCTTTGTCACTATATATACAAAAAAATACAATTTCAAATCTCCAGTCCCATAGTTAAAACGATATTTTACCTGTTCTATGGGATCAATGTATTATTAGAAAAAATATTTTTCATATCAATAACATGAGGAAAACCAGTATCACATTTTTTTATTCATATTCATGTTTTACAAAGAGATTGTGATACAATATTTATATACAAAATATCGGAGAGTAATGCCCTTCCCGTATTAAGGCTAAACGAAACGTAATACACGCTCACATATGGCGCTAAATTAAATATTTTAAACGATTACACTTTTAGCACGTAATATTTTTAAATAAACACTATGGAAGATCTACAGTCCCCCGTATCTAGAATGAACGAAGTATGTGTAAAGAATGAGCTAATGATGAATGGAAGTAAGTCTAAAGTCATGGTGTTTGAAAGAGAGAATACGAAAACAGTGTGCAATATAATTGTGAATGACGAATACTTGGAGCAGGTCGATGAGTTTGTGTATTTGGGAAGTATGCTTACGAGAGATGGAAAGACTGATAAGGATATTGAAAGAAGGGTGAATTTAGGAAACTCCATTAACGGAAGACTGAATGCGGTTGGCGCAAACAAGAAGTTGTCGTAAGAAGCGAAGCTTGCATTCCACAATGGAGTGCTGATACCAACCCTAATGTATGGCAGTTAGCCATGGAACTCGCAGAGGAAGGATGAAAATAGACTGAATGCTGTAGAAATGAGATCTCTGAAACGAATAGGTGGTAAAACCATGTATGATCGTGTGAAAAATGTTCAGATTCGTTAAGAATGCATGGCTAATGTAAGCGTAGTGAGCAAGATTAAGAAAGAGACGCTTAGATGGTTTGGGCATGTAGAGCGAATGAACGAAGAGAGGAGTGCAAGGACAATATATGACGCGAATCTGAAAGAAAAAGCCAGGGACGTCCGAAGAAGACATGGTACGATCGAATGAATCAAATACTTGAGTCTGGCCATGTCAGAAGTCGGAATAACAGAAGAGAATGTATGAGACGTTGTATGAAAGCGAATGAAGCGAAAAGTGTATGCCAAGATAGAGTTGTTTGGCGGTCCGTCCTCTCTGCCTACCCCTACGGTGAAACGGCTTGATGATTAGTTAGTTAGTTAGTTATTTTTAAATGTTTAAATAAATAGTTTATTCGTGGGTACACACACGAAATATGAAACGGACTAAATTGTTACTGTAGATTTAAAGCTCAAGTCCTTCAAAAAACTTGTGAAAATACAATGTATTATTGTAAAAGTAACATATACAGTATTTTTATAAGTTTATTGAAGGACTTGATCTTTTAATTTAAGAATAACAATTTATTCCATTTCGTATTCCCTATGTAAACCCGCCAACAAACAATTCATCTCAGTATTTAAAATCGTTTAGTGCTAAAAGTGTATTTCTCTAAAATATTTGAATTAACGCCATCTGTGAGCGAGTATCAAGTTTCGTTTAACCTTAAGCTAGGACCGACGTAAAAGGAAGAACAATCCTTCCCACCGGAAGTGTGTTAAAAATAACGAAAACACTTGGAATGAACTGTATGTAAAGGCAAAAGAGAGAGCATATAAAATAGGTTAAGGAATAGTGAGACAGATAGTTTACATATTAAAGAGTGAGACAACACATAAAATGAAAGCGACAGAATTCCAAAGCAAGGATTGGGGTGTAGTTGGAAATTTTATAGGTTTCCGGAAAATATACATAATATAGGACTACTGGACAAATTAAACTGATTTTTTAGAATATTGCTATAAATTTTAATTGCTTTCGTTATTGGAAATAGATTCCTTATAAAAACATAACTTCTAAAATAAGTCAATAGATGTCTCATATAAATAAAAATCTGGTAGGTATATCCGAGACTCTATTCCGATTGCAATTGAGTTTGGGATGAAACTTTGCAATCGTCATAAGGATAGCAGCCAATAATATGGGATTTATATAAAAAATGGAGGATAATATTAACAAATCTTGAACTTGAAGTATAATATCGGTGTAAATGGCATAAATTGAACTGGTCTCATTAGTTAAGTTGGTTAAGCGGTTACCCCGGATAGGTAGAGGTCCTGGGTTCGAGTCCCATATACGACTGAAATATTTTTAATTTCTGTTGTTTTTTCGGTTTCGTGGTTCAATTGGGATGTGTTATTATTATCTTCTTCAATTATTAAATAATAATAATAATCGGATGACTTGTGTAGCTTCATTTTTGTGAAAAATCACCTCAAGGGCGCTGTACAAATATTACTTCCTATTCTTTATCTAATCATCATATTGCATAACATTCTAGTAAAGTATTCTTCCAACCAAACTATGAACCTCCTTTCTCTAGATTTATAATAACTTTATTATTTAAATTTACTAAAATTATCTGAAAGTTGAATTATTTGCGATTTAACGTGTTTGTTTAAAATGATTAATTTAATGTTTTGTTGTGTTTAATTCCTAAAACATCTTTTTTTTAAATTTATTGTAAATTAAATTTAATAATGTTATTACTAAGTTCTGCAAGTATTTTTGCGTTTTTTTTTTTATTATTGTGACAGCTGTTTCGGTGTTCATGGCCATTTTCAAACTGCGATTAGGCCACGTTGAGATGACTTATTTGAATTATTTTATTTTACCGTACCCAATTATTTATATTTTATTTTTTATATATAATGGTGTTTAAAATGTTTTATTACTGGTGAAACCGATTTACTGAGAAACCAAATGCGATAATTCATTTAAGGCACTATTACAATTGGAATTGGGTAGGGGTAAATAGTATCATATAGATAAATAGTCTCGAACGCCGAAACAGCTGTCACAACAATAAAAAATTAAAATACTTTCAGAACTTAATATTATCGTTATTAAATTTTAAAAGAAAAATTATGTATACTTCTACGAATTAAAAACAAAAATAATTGATATGGCAGTTTAAACACGTTTTTATTGCATGCTTTATTTATGGCCATCAGCTCGTTCTTCGATTCTGACTTTATCTCATGAATTGTGGCAAAACGCTTTCTTTTCATTGGTCTCTTCAGTTTCGGGAATAGGAAAAAGTCGCAGGGAGCCAAATCTGGTGAATACGGTGGTTGAGGCATGATTACGGTGTTGTTTTTGGCCAAATAATAACGAACAAGCATTGATGTGTGAGCTGGTGTATTATCGTGATTTGTTTTTCCACAATTCCGATCATTTGAGCCGTATGAACAAAGTAGCATTAAAGTCATATGTGGGTTACCTAATAAAATTTATGAATTTTCTCTGTCTATAATTTATTTTTAATATATTTTACAGAAAATCTATTAAAATGTATGGATAAAAAAAAACAATTCGTACATCTCGGGCCGCTAGAGGCGCTAATGTAGCATGTTGCCATCCAATGTCAAAAGCTGGGCGTATTATCAAATTTAAGGTTGTTGGTTCAAGACATCGATGATCATCCTCTGTTTCTCCTGGGTTCCACTTTGCTAATGACCATCGGATACGTTGCAGCCAGACAGTTGATATCCTATTTATGATGCCTAGCTCTTCCTACGAACAATAAACAATAACATTAATTAATAAAGTAAGGAAAATTGTATATTCACCGCTTCTCGGTATGTTCACATTATCAAAACAATATAACACATTTAAAGAAATCAATTAAGAAAACATTATCATTTAAATACGGGGAAACGCATTATATATGTAACAACGTCACAGAGTTGAGAATTTTAATTATTTTCTAATTTAATTGGTTTTACCGATAATAAATCATTATTTTAAAAAACCCGTCTAAATTAGAATGGGGGGGGGGGTAAATAAAATCATGTAAGTAATTCGTCACAATGTGGATTAACCGTAGTTTGAAAATGACCTTGAACGCCGAAACAGCTGTCACAACAATAAACAAATCTTCAAAATGAATTTCCATTTAAAACCAATAACTTTTTCCATTTACTTTGGTATGAATAATTCAACTTGCCTGCAAAAACCAGATAACCGCACTTGCAAAAATATTTAAATTAGTTTAGTTCTGCGTTTTTTGCTGGCACAACTTACAACTTTTGCTGAGTTTCACTAACATCGCGACCGGTTAGCGACATGGTTTATTCATTGTTTTATTTTGTATCCTCCAACATTGTCATGTTTGAATTCGGTATAAAAAATCACCTGTGCGGTGCTATAGATCCAATTAATCATAACGAGTTTCCAACAGCAAAAAAATAATTACTACCAATTTCCTCGGGCCACCAAAACTTCTTTTACCATTCATTTACCCGTCATATATTCTCCCGGCTCTGCTTTCTCCCTCTATTTACTCCACATGCCAAAACCATATGAACATCCCTTTCACCACGCGTTCATCTGCTCTGCATTCTTTCCGGATCTCCACATTTGTAACAAGGTCACACAAATGGTATAAGCAAACATTCGTCTGAGGCAGTAGCGTGCAGTTCATAAAGACTGAACGAACAGTCCCAACTGCTCCCATCCTGGAGCCAGTGAGACTATGGCATCCCCAATTGGGGAATATTGTGAGGTTGATGATAGAGGGGAGGGGAAGGAGAAAGGGAAGAGGAAGGTGAGGAAAACCCTGGCTATTGATCTGGTCACCAAACACGGCTAAAAGCCATTTCAAACAACGTTTCAATTCTGAATGGTGGTTTTTCACCAGGGCGATACTGAGAGTATCTTCCTCTCTGGATCGTGAACAAATATACCATACATTGTTTTTAATTAATTATTTCCGAAACAACACAAACTAATTAAATAAAATTTACTTGCGCACGCCGGGATTTGCACCCGCGACCTTCGGATTCGTAGTCGAGTGCCTTACCCCTCGACCATGGAGGCCGTCTAATTTACTCTAAATAAAAAAATAAACTGAGTTCTACGAATTAAATACAATAACAGTTAATTTAACATTTATTTAATTTCCGACAACAATCAGGGAAGGATGGTAATAAAATGGGAATTTTCAAACATTTAATGATAAATTTACACCCGAACACCTTTGGTCATGGGGTAATGCATTCCACTGATCTCAGGAATCCCATGTCTACAGCATTCGGTCTACATTCATCCGTCCTCTGGGGAAGGGGGGAAATGATCACAATACAAGTTTCAGAGTTAATAAATATAGTAAACCTTTAGAAGCCAGATTTACCAATTATTGAAAAACTCTGTCTATTTAACACTCAAGTGTGTAATTTGCGGCATTTGAAAAAATGTTTCTTAAAAAATTTATTTTGAACAAATCTGATTATGAGATTCATGATTACAAAATCGAATACATATAAATAAAATTAACCCGTGTGATTGCATATCGTGAATGTTCATCTGATCAATTTGGAACGTATAATGATCGAATTTCGCACACAAAGCTATAATCACCGTCAGTCAGACGTAAACTTTCTGATATATTGCTTTTATACAAAACTAGCTAATGTGTACCCGGCCTTGCTCGGTTTTTTTGGATTAAAGTTATGAAGTTGTGAATTCTTGCTTATCGTTTGGGTGCCATAATTGATTTGACAGCGAAAGTAATGCCTTGTGACGACTATTATTCCAAACATTTTTTCTATTTTCAAAATATAATAATAAACTTCTTAAGTGGGTACCTATTGGGTACTTCTTGTGTTTTCCATTTTGAAAATATTCTATCCAAAAAAACCTTCTTTTTTAATATGTAATCTGTGGCTAACCAGAATGATGTATCTTTGGGCTAACCTCAGTACAAAATGGCTGGTTCAATGTTTTTCATACTAATTTTAAAAAGTTTCATTTCAATGAAGCTCCTCTCTAAACCCATAAGAACACTAGTGGAACAAACCGTGCTATTTTCCGCGAAACTGGTCTAGTATTTTTTAAGAAAATCGAGGACAGACAGACAGGTTAACTTTAAGTTTTATGTATTGAGATTATAGGTACATCAATTGATACACCAAACATTTTATCAAAAATTAACACCAAGAAGAAAATCAACCAGGAGGATAAAAGACATTTTCTATATTAAATCCCATCACACAAATATGGGATATTTCTTTCCTTTGCGGTGGACATGAAATTAAAACACTATACCTTTACACTGCTCTAACAATGAAATAGACATTTTTTATGACACGATTAATCAATTTTTAATAAAAGTTATATCATTAATATCAAGTTGATAATTTGATGATGCCCTTTATTAGACACTAAACAATAAGAACCAAAAATAGTGTCCCATCAGCACATATGACAATAAGGAATTAGTTTATGTACCTACTTATAATATGTTTTCGATATTTCACTCGTTTGGCATTTGCTTTAGTATCATTTTTGCGAGATAATTATTGTTTTTTTTTTTTATTGTACTTATTAATTATTATTGCTATTTAAACATCCGTGTATATAAGTTTCCGGCAATACGCCTGTTTTATGTACTGAAATAAAATTAAGTAAATGTTTTCTGAAATTTTTTGTATACCTCCCGGATGACAGCGCTGCTTCTTTGTGCCCACTGAATTTTTTACTTGTGGGGTTTTCTTTGTTTGCAAACGCACGCATGAACCTTTATGACAACAGACAAGCAGCTACCATCTGTTGTTTGTATTTCGAAGATCCGTTTTTAATAATTAATTCCCGTCGGCATGGACTTTTCAACTATAGCTTTCAACGTGTAGGTGGTTAAAAAATTGTATTCAATAATTGAAGAAAATAATATTAACATAACCTAAATGAAACAAGAAACCGGAAAAAACAACAGAAAATAAAAAGTCGCATCTGGGACTCGAACCCAGGACCTCTGCCTTTCTGGGGCAACTGAAATGGAGAATAATATTGACAAATCTTGAATTTAATATATGATATCGATGAAGATGACATAAAATTAACTGGTCTCATAAGCTAAGTTGGTAAAGCGGTCATTGCGATTCATGTCTAGATCACATATTTCTGAAATCCAATAAAACTTACCTGCACATAACCGCCACTTTAAAAATTTACTTAACAGACCACTATCCCACTTTCTATGGTCATTTTACTGTAAAATCACCTATAACCACAGAGCCTAATAACTGTCAACAAATCAACATTAATATTAATTACCTAACTCTAGACATCTCACTGACAAACGAAACATGGATCTCAGTGCTCTCTAATGACGATCCAAATCTATCTCTAAATAACTTTTACGAGACAATTCAAAAACATATTGAAATAAGTTATGAACAAAACTAGCGCCAAAAAGTAAACATAGACACATAAAACCGTGGATTACACGTGGACTAATAATCTGAATTCAACGTAGAACTATATTGTTCAAATACTATAAAAAATACGAAAATCTTTGCATAACCAACAATATAACACAAAATCAAAGCAAGCGTAACCAATATATAATATATATAAATTACCTAAACACTCTAATAAAAAAGTGCAAACAGTACTATTCGCAACAACTGCAAAAAGGATACAATGACCCACAAAAAACATGGAACATCATAAATGAAATCTCAAATAGAAATCAAAAGGAGAGCAAAATTCCGCAAAAAAAATTATCTGAAAAAAATATACAATTGAGAACGCTGAGGATATCGCATACAATTTCAATCACTTTTTCACAAACATCGCATCGACTCTAATAGAAAATAATCCCTCTCTTAGCTTACACTCGCGGCACACACACGTAATATCTTAGATACTAATAATACTACCTCTGAATTATCTGATTTCACCCAAATAACAGAACTTGAAATCTCGAACCACATTGATAGTCTAAGCGTTAGGTCTCCTAATGGCCCTGATAACTTAAGCAATTCCATAATCAAATCAATTAAAAACATATAATCATCCCACTGCATCATATATTTCACACTTGCATCAGAAATAGCACTTTTCCGAATAAATTTTAATTGGCTAACATCGTTCCAATACATAAATCAGGATCTTTATCAAAAACAGATAACTACAGACCAATCACATCAACATCACAACTGTCTAAAATCATCTTCGAAAAATGAATTATTGATTTTCTAGAATCAAACGCACTCCTATCAGCCAAACAATACGGGTTTAGAAATAAACTTAGTACTGATGATGCTTTATTTAATTTAACCAAAACTATATATTCTAACTTAAATGCAAACATCAAAACTCTAACAATTTTTCTGGACTTAAAAAAGGCCTTTGACACCGTTAACTATAGAACTCTCTTAAAGAAACTATCCAACATTGGAATTAAAGATAATTGTCTCATGTTATTCCAAACTGCTACTGCACAAAAATCGGAGCATTCTTGAGCAATTTTGATCTTGTTAAACATGGTGTGCCACAAGGAACTGTATTAGGGCCTGTACTCTTTTTGTTATATATAAATGACTTATGTAATATTGATATACCTGGTAAAATTTTCTTGTTTACTGACGATACTGCAATAATCACATAAAACCTCTGGAAATTGTAAAAAATCAATTATCAAGATTATGTCATTACCAGATATATATATTACCAGAAAGTCAAAACCTATCCCTCCAAACAATTGCTCCTAGAAAGTAGTATTTTGAACCTAAAACAGACCTATAGTTTCACAAAAAATTCCAATCGTTCTAGCAAAAGACATGGTAATTCTATATATGCAGTACAGCATTGCAAAATTTTATTGCACCAAAAATGTATAATTCACTTTTCATAACCTTTGAAGAGACCGTGTTATATCAAAACATTAACTCTTATAACAAAATATATTAAAACTTTTGGATAAAAAACATTGAAATAGATAATTTTTTCTTATAAGTCTTAACAGTCATCTATAGTATTTTCCCTTAGAAAGAATTTTAGCTTATTCTCTTTTGTTGAAATTTTAATGTTAGACTTTTAAAATTCAACTCAATTTTTCACCTGTTGCTGCTACCAACAATGTATTATACTGTTCAATGCCTGTTAAATGTTATCATTTTTTAATACACCAATACATATACATTTTTATAAAACCTACTTTCAAAACATTAGTATCGTTCTTGTTTGTGATTTTAAAACGCCCACTAAAATCTTATTATACGTATGTACGCATACATGTGATAATAACAGTAAATTCTGTTTACTGTCATATATAATGAAATGTTTTTTTTTGTTTGTATCTTATTATCACTTTATGTCATATTTTATCTTTCTTATTTTCGCCACCACTTATTGCTTTTAAGAAAATGTTTAACTTATTTTTTGTTTAAATAAAAACTTTCACATAAGCTAAATAAATGTGATAAAAAACTGTAATAATACCCACACACAGGCTTAGCCTTTGTGGGATTTAATTTTTATCATATTTTCTTGTATTTTCAAACTGTTTCAAATGTAATTATGTAACAAAAATTTTCAATAAAAAAAATATTGTATTCATATTGACAATAAACTAAAATAGAAAGTAAAGATTTTTGGGATTCTATGGTAGTTTCCAGCACATTGTTTTGGTTGTGTAAGATCAAGTCATTCTGATGGCTAATAATATTGCATATTAATTACGTCAAATGTCTTAAAGACGAAGGTTATACAGTTTAGTGCGAGAAGTTGCATGAAAAGTCCCAGCAGAACTCTCCTTCGAGGGACAAAATTATTCCATATCTATCATCCTTCTGAACATGTTGTTATGAAATCGGTAAAAACAGAAAATATGGGGATGTCGAGTGTTTTCAATTATGTACCCGTAGAAATTGATAAACGTGGACATGTAACTTTTTAAACGTACCCTTTTAGTATCGAATAAAGGAAATCGATATATGAATAGTCTCCATCGGGTAGGTAATAATAATTCGTTGGATGAACCAAGTTATGTGGTGGCTAAGTAATACAGATATTATCTCTATTCCAAAATGAATAAAAGAAAATAATAGAATATTGTGCTTCTTAAGTATAACATATCAAAATCCTTTAAGGAAATCTGAAACAACGCCACGCGCTCACAGGTGACGTTAATTTTAATATTTGAGAAAAAAAAATTATATTTGGCGTTTTTTTAATGCTGAAATCCCCAGGAAACTTATTTGTGCGCAAATGCGCATTAAGGGGAAGGCTCGTTCGTTTCAGTGTCGAAAAATGCTCTGCCTTTCGGTACAAATCACAAATGTAGCAATCAGTGCCATCTGTTGGTACGTCTCTTAATTAGTATAACTTTACTAACCACATAACTAATATATTTTGTTGGATCTCTTTCATGCATTTATCGCGGTTCGAAAAAATATTGATATTTTATATATCTAGTAATTAACTTATTTAGATATTTGAAGTTGCAGGTAATACCAACCAACATTGGATAAGGTTGGCAACTTAGCCAAAAAGGCAAAAATCTACCACCTATGTGGTAATTTTTTTAATATCATCTAATTCGTTGTTTTTTCTACTGCCTATCCTGATAAAAAAAAACTCTGTGCACGCAACTGCTCATGAGTTATATCATTCTAATTCGATTTGCAAAATGCTTTTCGGAATACGTGCTGCTTACGTAATATGTCAAATGTCTTTAATGTGTATAATGGAAGACGAAGGTTGTACAGTTTAGCACGAGAAGTTGCACGAGTCAGTTGGAAGAGTGGGCAAAGCAGTGTCCCTCGGGGGACGTAGCGTTCTGTAATCCGAACCACTCAGCCAAATTTCCAAATCTACTCCCACCTCCTAGTGGGTGGTATTTTACCACTTAAATTACTACGTAACTTATTTTATAACCGTTTGAAGAATATCGTAAAGTACACCGGCCGGGGTTTACGGTCGCCAATTAAATTAATGTGGGAATAAAATATAATGATGAGTCCGCAGCCATTTTTGATATTTCCATTGAAAAGTTCAATTTGATCCAAAATAAGATCAAAGACTAAATTAAAGTTTGTTTTTTTTTGCGAAATTGAAGAGTTGAATTAAAATATAAGTAGCTCAATTAATGTTAATCCAAACAATACGCGCTTAAGAGGAACGGCTGCGCGGCCTGTTTCATACAAACTTAATTTTGGATTTGAAGCCAATATACCCATCCAAACTTAACAATTTTTTGAATTGGTTTAGTAAATATCTGGTACGGATGGGAAGTATTTTATTTATTTTTGTTTTAAATTTTAAAGTATATGCCATGAAAAAAAAACAATTTTCATAATTTTAGAGGCAAGTTAGAAAATTGTTTGCGGGTTTATTGTATTTTTTTTTTAAATTATCATATTTTCTATATAAATATGATTACGTAAATAAAAATAAAAATAAAACTTTTTTTCAGGTCGATATTTTAAATTATGTACGGCAAATTTGAGATCCAACGTAAATTGGTGTTTTTGACTTTAATGTAAAGTCCACCATAATGTTTAATTTAATAATTTTAAAAAAAAAAGTATTTTATATTTCATTATATTTTCAAAGTAGATGGAAAAACTTTTTTTTTAAATCACCGTTAGCCCCCAAATAATTTTTAAAGGTGCCTCTAAAATAGGGAAAAATCAATTCCTTTAGTGGCATATGTTTCATAATGTAAAACAAAAATAAATAAATTACTTCTCATCCTTACTAGATATTTACTATACTTTTTGATGAAAAAAAAATATAACGTTTAGGTGAGTATTTTGGCCTCAAATCCAAAATCGTTGCTCTTAAGATTGTGGGTATCTATGAACATATATATGCACTTTCGACAACGCTTACGCCTGCTAATTGTTTTTAGCGAAAATAAAAATGACTTATCTGAAATACAATAACAAGTTTAATACATGATACATGCGAGCAATGCATCTGTGGGAGTGCTCTCAACTCTGGCTGCGACACCTATAACTATTTACCAACTATTCTAGAAAATATTTGATCAGTGCTCTTTGTCCAAAAATTTACAATTATCAGCACCTTAAAGGGGTTTTCAGCACTTTATGTGATGAATTTGATGATTGTTAGAGAACACTACTATATCCTATTTAACTGCGGAAAAAACACTATAAATAAATATTTTTAATAAGATGATAGGCCCTGAGGTAAATTATTTTCCTCGGCCTCCTTTGTGGAGTTAACGTAAAGAAAATATTATGTTCAAATTATACATTTATTTAGAAATCAAAAAACTTCGTTAAGTATACATTCTTAACGGAAATTAAGTAAATTTAAAATTTTATATCGTAAAATTAATTGTGAGAAACTTTTTTCATTTCGTCTTACTTTGGAATGTTTTTCTTGGTCGCAGTCTAAAATTTCTAAGGTACCTTTACTATCGATTTTTTGAAGATCTTATGTGCGTAATAAAACAAATTGATATTATATTGCAATTTTTGATTTCATAATTTTGTCTACGCTTCTTCACATCATCTCTCCACACACTTTTCTATTATTATTATCATTTTTCTATTATTATTCACACCTACACTCATTCGTTAAGAAGCATTCTCATCTGAAATAAAATTTCTTTTTAACTATGTAAATTTTATTGTCGTAGAAAACAAATACTTTAGTGGTTTTACATACTCGTATTTATTAAATAGAAGAAACATTTTGTTTAAAACCACTAACTTATTTTAAAATTAACACTAACCGGTTTCTCTTATCTCAAGCTTCATCAGGGTAAAACCTAAAACTAAACAAAAATAGATAGAGTGAGTATACATGTAAATTTTAATATACCTACTGTTTCGATAGCTCTAGATATGCTGATATGATATACTTTCGATATGCTAGATCACGGCGATGAAATCTCTTGTCATCCCGCGACAAGCATTTTGATCGAACTACTCACTCAGGCACTATCTCTCACCAGTGACATTTAGAGATCGGTTCGGGGTAGGGGGGGTAGTCAACTATTTGACAATCATGCATTTAATATTCCAAATCACCTACTATATCATTTGTAATACAATGTATATGTCTAAATAAATAAATAAAAGTATTCGTGGTTACTCTTATCAAGGGGGAGGTTATCTCACCACCCCCTCATTAATCTTCCCACCTAGCACCCCCCCTGGCCACTACGGCATAAAGACAAAACGACGCGACGGGACATGAAATAACCCGAAGAGGTTACTTCTAGGAAACCATTATAAAAATCCTTATCATTACTGTATTTGAACATCACAAACGAAATGTTTTTTCTGTTGTGCTGGTTTTTCGTTTTTGGCAGATCAAATGCTTTGATATTATCTGTTTTTTTGTGTCATTCTCTTATATAGTAGAAAAATTGATAGCCACAGTTCCGATAAACGTGAACTTAGATTTTGAGCTGCCAAGAATTTATAACAACAAAAACTTTATGTGTTCCCAGTAGACGGTTTACATATATCTGTCCAAATATGAAAGCCTTGATGTTTTTATACGGTTAATTACACTACTTTGGAGTGATCATTATTTTATTTTTTATTTTTTATTTACGCACCATTGTCCAATTTCATAGAATAGATAAGTATTCTATGTAATTGGACTACGACATGAAATAGACAAGAGCTACAAACAATAACAGCACATACATAGTATACGAATGAAGCAATGAAAAAAACATACAATATTTTGATAGAAAGCAGTCACTTTGTGGTTAGACATATTTAATGAAAATAAAACAATAACTTTGTTTATAACCACAAGATTTATTTAATTTTATTAGGACCGACCGATTTCGCTCATCACAAGCATCATCAGGGTACAAAACACATTAAACTGATCAAAAATACATAGTGTGTGTTCATATATACAAAATATAATAAGACAAAACAGTAATTTTGTACCCTGATGATGCTTGTGTTAAGCGAAACAGGTCGGTCCTAATATAATTAAATTAATCTCGTGGTTATAAACAAACTTATTCTTTTATTTTCATTAAACAAAATGTACATTCTACGGAATATTCAAAGGCTGGAAAAAGTTTTGGTAGAGTCCGTAATTTTAGACCTTTAAAAAAATCGTGATTTGAAGATCTAATTTCGTAAAGCCTGACAAGAATCATTTAGACTGGTACCGAACATTTTAAGCCACTGACTTGAGTTAACAAAACAATATTATTTTTAAACCGCCTGGTTATAAAGTGATTTATTTATATATATATATATATATATTTTTTTTTTATTGTATAATATTAATTATATACAGTGGGAACTTATACCCGCTAAGCCACTGCAAGTAGCTTGTCAGCAGGAGTTTATTTCAATAATATAATATAATACAACAATAAATTACAATCATCATACAAATGTTATTATATTTAGGCGCATGCATCTTGTCCTGTACATAAGTTGAGAAAAAAAAAATTAAAGAGAAAAAATAATGGTAAAAGCATTACAGATTTGTTATTGAGATACTAGAGTCCAATCTTATAACACCGATTTAAATAATATTATAAAAATGTCAATATCATAAAAAATATCAAAATTATAAAAGTACCAATATTATAAAAGTATCAATATTATAAAAATATCAATATTATAAAAACATCAATACTTTTAAAAATATCAACATTATAAAAACATTCATATTACAAAAATATAACTATTACGTAAATATCAGAAATATCAAAGCATCTGTAAGTATTAAATAGATTAAGAAATAAAAATTTAAAAGATATATACATAAAACAGCAGTACAGGTTGGTTACAATGAGGATAGACTTAAATATAATAGTAACACCGTAACAGTAAGTAAACCAGATATCTAGGAGCTATACAACCATGGAGACCGTCATATTTGTTACCATCAATACACAATATGTAATAGGTATAATGTTATAGCAGTGATATCACAACAAAATAATATAGGTAATTTTTTATCATTCAATTTTTTAGAAATACTTTTGCAAAAAATATGATACATAAAAAATGATAGAAAGTAAATGATACATAAAAAACTCAAAAAATAAATTACTTTTATCTGAGAATCGGGAAAATACTCTAACCACTGAGCTAATGAGACCTAATTATTTTCCGTCATTTTTATCGATCGTCTTTCAAATTTAGAAATTACCAAGGACCAGCAGCCAAATAAAGCATTAAGCCTCACTTTGCAGGTTGCTAATGCGGGCAATATAACGAATAATGTATCTGTTAATTCTATACGCGTAGTTAGGAAAATTTCTAAAGTTTCCAATAATGGAAATTCTAGAATTGTTTTCTTTAAAATTTTATGAAATATGTGTTTAAATACGAGTGAAGGCATTATCGAGCGTTTTACTAAAATAGTGGGTATTTCATTTTACAGAAACTAAATTGTTGCAGTTCAAGAACTTTTGTCATTAAAATAAAACAGTTAAGGAAAGAAACTATTTGTATTAAATTATTATAAAATATAATTTTATGTACGATTAATTCTTTTATTTTTTGTGGATTTTTATGATTTTTTTTTAAAGATTTAAGTTTGTTAAATATGTTTTCTTTTTTTTTATTTTATCATATCTTAACAGTAAACTTCTTATAAGATTTCAAATGATGAGCACCCGTTAGTCAAACTACCACTCGTAAGAATTTCGAAACCTTATACATTTTCCAAACTACTCGTCTAGAATATATAGTTAAATTATTCGTAGTATTTCTTGCGTTAGCAAGTTACAAAGTGTGCAGTTTTGTGCCTTTGTTTTAATTTGACGATAATATTGGTAATTCTTAAAATTGCAAACATGAAATCGATAAAAATTACCGAAAATAATTCATATTAAAAGGTCTATTAGCTCAGTGGTTGGAGTGTTGTCCCGGTGTTGTGCCGGAGGTCCTCGGGCCGATTACCAGATGCGACCGATACCTTTTTATTCTCTATTTCTTTTCTGTTTCATATTTCAGTAGAGATTAATATTATTTTGAATGGGCCTTTAATAAGTCTTTAGCCCGTCCCATCTCCGCGAGGCGTGCCACGCATTACCTAAAAGAATGCGAGCAAGCATTAAGCAATAGTTGAACATTAATGCAAAGTCCTGAAGTATTAAGGCATGACAAGTAATGCCAGGTAGGGGCGATGATAGCATAACAAATAAAACCAAAGACATAAAATATAGTATTCCAATAGCAGTGGCGTGCATTGCTCTATAACCAATGGTGAGCTGTGTGTAGTCTCTCATTTAATATCCGAATTACCTTACCAAATTCATGGAAAAAAATATTTGATCAAAAATTTATTGTATTTTTTTAATACCATTTACTTTATTTTGTATGGTTCGCTTTTCACAGGGTAGGCACAGCTTTTCAACAGCTTTTCAGCCTATATGGACTACACGTCATTTCCCAATAGAGTATGCAACAGTCCCACTGGCTCCGAACAGATGGGAATCATACATTAAAAAATAAAAACAATAATACAGATTTTCAGTAATTTCATCCACACGCTAACCTTAAACTCCACAACAGTATTTTTTACATTATTTATGTAAATGAAACCATGCCCATAGAAATAATGAATAAATAATAAATTCTGTTTTTACACAAGTCGTTAGTGCCAATATAATATCGAATATCAATTCCTCTATTTTGTGGGAAATACAGTTGCCCCTGAGGCTCATTATGACTTGAATTATTAATCTGACTTATTTCGGATTACCATTCTCCGTTACTGAAATAGCTCCAACTCTGGTTGTGTAGTTTTATAGGTAAGGCTGTGAACAGTTTTTCAATTACGTTTAGACATTGCTGAAAAGTACGTTTTAACGGAAGTAAAAATTGGGTTTTTTTATGTGTAGTAAATTGTTTCCAAGTTCCAAGTTTTTGCTGCCTTTTCAAAGTTTAGTTACATTAAAGTTTTTTAAAACTCTCTACAACAAGTAATGTCATCTCTACAAGTCACAAACTAAATTTGTAAAAAAAAAAGTGCTGACTCGTCATTTATTAAAACAGTCCTGATGTAATTACGTATTTGTTAGCTGTTTTCTTTTATCATTTTATCTCTTTTGTACGAATCTCCATTCTATTATTTCTGTTATGCCTCTCTTTTTCTTTCCTTTATTTAATTAATTCTCTTTCGTATCTCATTTTTTATTATGAATCTATGTCTATCTTTTTTCTATCCTTTTTTTTATTATTCATCTGTTTTGTATCTCATGTTTATTATGAATTGTTTATCTGTCTTTTTTCTAACCTTTTTTATTACTCGTCTATTTTGTATCACATTTTATTGTGAATTATTTATGTATATTTTTTACCCTTTTTATTATTAATTTATTTTGTACCTCATTTTTTTAAGAACTGTGAATCTGCTTTTTTCTATCCTTTTTTTTATTCATCTCTTTTGTATCTCATTTTTATTGTGAAATAGTTATTTGTCTTTTTGCTATTCTATTTATTATTGATCTATTTTGTACATATTTTTTCTATCCATTTTAATATTCATCCCTTTTGTATTACCTTTTTAGTATCTTTTATCTCTCTTTTTGCATCATGTACATTAAATGAGATTGTTTAAAGGGAATCAATTTCATTCGTAGTAAGGGAAAATTGCCCTTCTTTTTTATATTGGCTTATCTCGTCAGTACTGATACATTATAAAAAAATTATACTTGCAGAAATAAGCATATAAGTTTTCTTTGTTAAATCTTATATGCCATATTACATTTGTCGTGAATTTACGATTGAAAAACTGGTATTTTATTTCTTTATTCATGAAATTAACGATTGGCCTGCAAAGTCGGCGTAGTCAAAGCTTACTCGGTCTGCGTTCTCCATTGTACCCGAAATAATAATTATATTTTATTTCTCAGTCGGTATCGGGAAACTTTGTGGAGTGTCGTGCGACAGACAATGTAGCAAACGGAATAATAAATAACAATGCATCCAAGAATGCTGTCACAATTTCAACTCCTAATTTATTATTAAGTATTTCAGCAAAATGGCAGACTTGCAATAATCTTAAAATATTGTTGTGATTACCACGGGTTGAAGTTTAATGAATACAACACTTTGTATTTTATTCAGACATTGTTCACAATCAGAAACAAAGAGAATTAGAATAACCAGGAAGCCATTGTTCTCCATTAGTTATCCTTAAAATCTGCCCGTCTGCAAGGCCGGTATGCTGTATTTATCCCTTAAGGCGAAGCTATCAGTGAAATCACTATTTCGATTAATCTATACTACGAATCGGTTTACATTATGAAAACCAAAAATGTTCTTTGGATAAATTGAACCTGTTTCTATAAATTCCCTTTACAATAATTTTTAAAAAAATAGTCGTTGAAGATAATATTTATTTATTCATATATTTATTGTATAATATACGCCCTATATGGCTTTTACATATAAAGTTAGTTATAATAAACAGGTGCAAAACACATCACAGTAGGTTTAAAGATAATATATCTAACAAATACAGGAATAACATAATGTAAGTACTATTCTAAGTAATAAGTTGAGAGGCGAAAAATCAAAACATACCTCACATTCACTGTTACTTATACTCTAGACACATATATTAATAATTATACAGGATGTATGCAATAATCGTTTGTTTGTATTTGCATTCAGAGCAGTCAAAAATGTCTGCTTTATCTGAATATGTATTACCTTCTGTGTAAAGTCGAGGTACCAATGAATATTTGAAAGACTCAGTTCTGAAGTAGTCTTCTAGTTGGAAAATTAACAACTCTAAAATGAAACATGAAACCGAAAAGATACAGAAAAGAAAAAGATAACGGTAGCAGTTGGGATTCGAACCCACCACCTCATGGTCTATCCGGGACCCTGCGCTCTAATCCACTGAGCTACGGCTACCCCAATCCGTTCTCTCATTTTTTTCGGTATCATACTTCGATTTCTTCAATGATTAAAAAATGTATTACGTGAGGTTTGTAAGCTTCAATAAGTTATTAAAAAAAACGAGATATATGGTTTGATTATCGCAGTCAAAATCACGCAAAAACCACGTAGACGGCAGTGAACTAGGCTAGTGCTAAAATGAATGTCACGTGTCCTTTGCCTCCAGCCATCAAAATGGTACTTTAAGGTAACTCTACTCATTCTGACGTCAGTGGTTCAAAGAAATATCTTCAAAACGATAGTTTCATTCCAAACATTTGTTTTTTTTTTAAATATGTCTAAGAAATATAACGGTAGCAACTAGAACTCAAACCCAGGACCTTATTTGATCAGTATCATACTTCGATTCCATGAGGACCTAACTTCGCGTCCCATTTGCTATCCTTATCTTTTTCTTTTATGTGTCTTCAGTTTCATGTTTTAGTTTGAGATATGTTAATATTTTCTTATGTATGATTAAAAAAAAATTGTTAAAAATTTCCAGAATAGGCGATCTAAATACTCTTCAAAAATATTTGGTTATTATAAACAAGCCGAACTGGCAGCAGGCCTAGCTCGCCCCCCCCTTACATTTGACTATTCCCCTTGCGTGTTAGGGCATCTCTATGTATTATTTGCTCAGCGCTTTAAACCAAGAAAAGATATTTTATTTGGGGGGCGTGGAGATTTTTGAAGCATTGAAGTGGAATATGTCACGAAGAAGGTTGAGAAACACTGATTTACACCATTTGTGTTTAATTACTGCCGTAAAATCTTTAGCCATAACTTGTCCACCTACTTTAATTAATATAACCTTCTTTAATATATGTAAAATCTCTTTGTTATGTCATTTTCAATAAAAGGAATGAAAAATATTTTGTACAAACCAGTATTTAATATATAAATATCAACATGTTTCGGAAGAGAATTTTCCCTCATACACAGTATAATTTAATTAATTTAAAGTATAATAATAAATGAAAAGTCATAACCACAAACCCGTAGCCCCCTCACAGAACCCTATAGTATTCTCCATTGTACGAACTATAGGTTATTTCTGATTCAAGACATCGACTCCTTAAAAACGCCTCTTAAATCTCTTAAATCGTGTTTTTTACTTAATTTTATTTTTAAAGCATGCTTCTATCGTTTCTTTATCGGCAATTAAAAGCTTAAATGAGATGGTAGAATGTTATAATTCACATAAACACATCGCTTGAATCTTTTTTGAAATTTTTTTTCTTGATAGATTAATTGTGCGGACCAACGTAAAATTAAAAATAGCCATGAAGCATTACGATGTTTACAGGGCAAAACGACTATTTTTGTTTGTTACTTCGTTTCCATCATGAGCTGTGGAGTTTTTAAATATTTATTATTATTTAAGGCTAAATTAAACTTAACGCGCGCTCACTGATGGCGCTAATTTAAACATTTTTCAAAAAAATACACCTTTAGCACGTAAACGCTTTCTCAAATATTGTAACGAATTGCTTGTTGACGGGTATACACACTGAATAAGAAATAGAATAATTTGTTTACAGTGTTTCATCATAAAACTAACAGATAAAGTATTTTTATAAGTTTATTGAAGGACTTGAGTTTTAAACTAACGATGACAAATTATTTCATATCATATTCCCTGTGTACACTCGCCAACAATGAATTCATCCCATTCAAATGCATTAAGTGATAAAACTGTTTTTTCTAAATATGTTAATTTGCGCCACCTCTGAGCGCGTATAACGTTTCGTTTAAGAGGAATATACTAGCCAAAATATTGCTACAAGCTGTGTGTCTTATGTCACCACGAATATGGGTAATAAGATTAAAATTCGCTTGGCAAGCACAGTCTAGAAATATTTGTTATAAGCATAAAAAGCGGTTTTTATTTATTGTGTTAAGAATTTTGTAAGAAAGAAAAAAAATAATCAGGGGAATCTTTCACAAATAATCTCAGCTTTAAAGTAGTAGTAGTAAACTTGTCTCTTGCATGCGTTCATAATTTTGAAAAAAAAAAAAAGTATTTTCTTCAATAAATATGTAATCATTTTGTGGAATCATTAAAATTAATATTAAACACTTTATTTACACCACTGTTTAATATATAAATACCATATTTCGGAAGCGAAGCTTCCCTCATCAGTATACGAGTACTGTGTATCCTAGGGAAGCTTCGCTTCCTGAATACACAGTATACTGATACACAGGGATACACAGTTAGTATTCTGATGAGGGAAGCTTCGCTTCCGGAACATGTTGAAATTTATATATTAAACAGTGGTGTAAAAAAAGTGTTTCGTGTTAATTTTATTAAAAAATATATTATTTAGTTCACGCGTATCCTTTTTTAATATAATTATCAATTTAATTTAATTTTTTTTTAAATCGCAAGGGTTCAATTTATCCAAAATATATTTTTGGTTTTCATAATGAAAACCGATTATGAAAAACCAAATATGTAATTACAGAAAAATCAAAATGTGATTCACCGATAGCTTCACCTAGAAATATTGAATTCTGTGTCAATGTCTTTTGGTAAAACAAGTATCACGTAAAATTGAATGATGAATACTTGGGAGTTTGTGTATTTGGGAAGTATGTTTACGAGAGATGGAAAGACTGAAATGGATATTGAAAGAAGGGTGAATGCAGGAAACTCCATTAACGGAGGGCTGAACGCGGTTGGCGCAAACAAAAAGTTGTCCAAGGAAGCGAAGCCAGCAGTCCACAATGGAGTGCTAATACATACCATGTATGGCAGTGAGGCATGGAACTGGCAGAGGAAGGATGAAAGTAGACTGAATGCTGTAGAAATGAAATCTCTGAGACGAATGTGTGGTAAAACCATGTATGATCGAGTGAAAAATGTTGAGATTCGTAAAGAATACAAGGCTGATGTAAGCGTAGTGAGCAAGATTAAGAAAGGGACGCTTAGATGGTTTGGGCATGTAGAGCGAATGAACGAAGAAAGGAGTGTAAGGAGAATATATGACGCGAATGTGAATGGAAGAAGAAGCCGGGGACGCCCGAGGAAGACATGGCACGATCAAGTGAATCAAATACTCGAGTCGGGCCATTTCAGAAGTCGGAATAACAGAAGAGAATGAATGAGGCGTTGTATGAATGCTAATGAAGCAAGAAGTGTATGCCAAGATCGAGTTGTATGGCGGTCCGTCCTCTCTGCCTACCCCTGCGGAGAAACGGCGTGATGGTTAGTTAGTTAGTTAGTTAGTTAGTTAGTTAGTATTATTTTCAACTGATTTTTTATCAATTCTTTCAAAAATGTATAACTCCTTTCATCATTCACATTCATACATCTTCTAATTTATTCATTTAAAAATAATATATAGTGAATTTTGGGCATGAGTTATAGATACTGTCAGAATTGCCCTGGTGAAAGACCACCATTCAGAATCGAAAAGTTGCTTGAAATGGCTTTAGCCGGGTTTGGTGACCAGATCTGAGTACCCAGGTACTTCCCCCACCTTCCTTCTTCCCCATCTCCTTCCTCTCCTCAATACCTTCAGCCTCACAACATACCCCAATTGGGGATGCCATAGTCGCCATAGACTCCAGTCGGTTGGGAGCAGTTGGAACTCTTGTGTGGTATTACGTAATTTTTTTTTAAATGTTTAAGTTTTCAAAAGTCGATAATTCTCAAACTGTAATCTTATAAATTCTATACGTAATACGTACTAGAAGTTTTGCTAAAACGTTCAAAATTGCTTTCGCTGGTTGTCAAACTGCACCTATTTTCACACATTTTTGGACGTATTTCATAGAATTTAAGGATTACAGTTTGAAGATTTTCATCTTTTGAAACCCTTTGCATTTTTCTAACTACCCGTATAGAATTTACACATAAATTCTTTATGGTATTGCTTGAGTTAACAAAAAAGTTATGTTTAGGCCCATTTTTGAGTGCTGACCCTTAATGAACAATTTGATATTGTAGGTAGATACGAGTATAGTTCAGTTTCTAACATCCGGATCTCTCCAAGACACGCAGTTAAAAATCCCTTCCTTAAGCCACCTCACAACGTTGCCCGGCTGGGTGGCAATATAACGATCCCCTATCTCTACATACTCACATAAAATATGAAGATTTTTTATGGCCTTAATTTCCTTGGTTTTTATTCAATTTATGCTTTTAATTTTATTTAACGCTTTTCAAAACAAATTCGATATAAATGATTTCGGCAACATTTTTCGCAAGCAGCCATGGCACTGAACAGGAAATTTCTAGACATCTGATCTATGTTGATTTGAAAGGAATCTTATGTCACCAATTCACATGAGACCTTTCGTATCCCAGGCCCAGATGGGCCAATGAAATTGATTATCTTTACGGGAAAGAATTTCGATATTTGAAAAAGTTTGATCAATAATAATATAACTGAAATACATGTATAATAAAGTGTTCGATGGTTTATAAATAATACTTTTAAAGTAAAATAGTAAATAATATAATAACAGTAGGTAATGTGTAACGAATAGAAATGAATAGTTATAAGTTGATGTTTAACATAACCCGCCTCACTAGGCTATCCTGTGTTGAGGCAGTAATTTTGCATATTATTTTATAATACCTATACATATATAATAAGATATGTTCACTAAATTGTTAAATCAGTCATTTCGAATTTGGGTGAGTGCACCGGTAAGTGTCCTTAAATTACTTTTAAGCCATTTTTGTTTTATATTATGTTTGAATTTTTTTGTGGATCAGATTTTTGATGCTATCTGGAAAAATTACCTAAAATACCTTTCTCCAAAAGTAGTATGAGATACAGAAATTTGGAGTAAATCTTTTTTAGTATTTCTAGTAATGCGAGCGTTTAGTCTTTTTTCATAGAATTTGTGTTCGTTTGTATAAAGATGAGTAAGAATTGTTTAAGCGTAAATCTGCCGAACGTCAAATACTCTCATTATATTAAAGATTAAATTAGAGTCTGTAATTAGAGATAGCTTAAGGATTATTTTTATAATCGTTTTCTGTGCCTTTGTGAATGGGTCTAGTGCAGATGAAGTAGAACCACTTCATTCTATGATACCATACTCAATTTCACCTGACGTAAAGTAAAATTAGCTCTACTTCAGGTACAGACACGCTAAAAAAATTATAACACTTCTGTCGGATTTCACCTTCAGTGAACCGTCGGAACCTTTGCAATGTATTTGTGAGATATTTAAAGTGGTAGGGACTGCGTATTTTTATATCCGTTGATTATGCCATTCTGTCGAAATCACGGCGCCCATTTATCAAATGGAATTATCATCCCTTAGCGTTCGCAAATATTACGGGGTTGTAAAAATATAAGCCTGCGCGAATACAGGGAGTTCACACTTTACAGTTTTCTGTTCACCGAGAGTTAATTATTACATATATTTTTTATGGTTAATACCGGTCAGTAGCTGAGTGTACAAATGCATCGGGTTTTCACCAAGGTATCGTGGGTTCAATTCCCCTACTAGCTAAGCCCTTCATTCTTGCGCAAGCAACACAGCCGTTGAAAAATGACATTCCCAATTGGTGAATGTTGTGAGGTTTTGCTGACTCACAGTTTTTAGGTACACTATGTAATGTAGTTGATATCTATTAGTATAGGCATACTCTCTTTTGGGGATTAAAGGGGGTTACCCGCCTGCGGAGCGGCCTGAGATTTTAGTATTACTAGATACAGGACATTTATCTCCCGGCTATCCTTCCTCATTTCTAATTTATAGAGAGTATCTTCTACCTTATTTTTCTATTGTATAAAGAAGAATATCTCAGGCGAGCGGTGTATGTTTATTTTGTATACAAATCTCCAGTTTTATTCCGAGGTTGATGAAATTTTGCACACTTGACCTTCAAAATGAGAGGTCACGCTGTCTACATGAGATTTCAAAAAACCATCCCCTTCCCCATTTACAACCCCTTAAAGCAAGATTTTGGTACTTCTTGATGTAATTTTGCGCACTTGACGTTCAAAATAAGTGGAAAACCACCGGATACTGGTAAGGTACCGGGGTAGGGTAAGGGAGGGGTTAAGCTTAGTTGTAGGGGTAGGGGTAACACATCGCAACCTCAAAGCTTTAATCCAAATCATTCATAACCCCGAGCAACGGCGGGTACTTCAGCTAGCAATCGTATAAATTAAAGACATTGTGCTTGCTGTGTGAAGCGGAGATTTCATTTGAGACGATTCACGCAACACTTCTTTTACACAAATTTGCGTCGCATCAAATATTTTCTTGATTATTCCTAGTATTTTAATGGTAAAATTTCCGTGAATTTCGACACTCCGTATTTTGTCCTCTCCCCTAACCAGACCGGAAAAAACACCCCGAAAAGCGATTCAAGTGACCTAGATAATATTGTTAGGTTAGGCTCTCTCGGCAGAGAGGCCTCGTTACGTGTTATCCAAAATACGAATTCTAGGCGCTAATCGTCTATAAGTGGAATATAATTCCGATTACTTCTAGGCCAAAAAATCCATAGAAATTGGTGGAATATGTATAGTCCAATTTAAAAAAAAATTTATATATATATGTCAGTAATGACGTTCAAACTTAAATACCAGTATATTTCTTTTTTTTTTCTAAAGTTTATTTTTCTTGGTTAAAATAATGTTGAAAGTTTCAATTTTTCAAAGCCCGCCAAAACGCTACAAATCTATGGCCGGTCGGGTTTGATCAATTTTGAGGTTAGAATGTCAAATGTCAAAACAAGGATGAGCTTTATCGTACATAATTTTAAATTATATTCACGGTAAACTATAACTAAACGTAAGTAATAAAATTTTGTACCTTTTTAGAAGATTTAACTCAAAGAATAATAATTGTATTGATCATTAACATTATCATTATATCCGCATCGATAATTGGTTTGATCGTGAATACTCTAATTGTCTTGCCACTACTTACTGTTTTTTTTCGCGAAAGGGGGACAGCAAGTGTTTGAGTACGTTATTCTATTTTTAATATATTCTCTAATTATACGTACAGATATGTTTTCTTTTTCTGAATAACGAGTTTAAAACATGTTGCATACAAGCAATGCATCTGTGTGAGTACATTGAAAATTTATAAGTTCGTATTTAACCCATTGCACTACAAAGCCAGCAAATCGCTGTTTTGACGAATTCTTAACGTAAATATTAAATTTTTTTGTTATATCGTTTATTGAAATTCAACAGCAGTTTAAAAACAACAATATCATTATTATTTTAACATAATTATTTATTTTTTATTATTTTTATTATTTAAGATATTATAACAAATCTCAAATGAAATATGAAACACAAAAGACAAAGTAAATAAAAATGTATTCGTCGCGTCTGGAACTCGAACCCAGGACCTCTATAAAAGAGAGAGCTTATAAAAAAATTACGAAGAGCAATGGGGTGGCCGATTGCTCTTCGTCATTTTTTTTCGATATCATAATTAATTGAAGAAGATCTGTTAAGATCATCTTCAATTAATTTCCACATATTTTTTGTTTGCTATCTTTCCATAATAACTACAAGATTCTACCAGAATTAATTTGCAATTTAGATAGTGTCTCCGATATACCTATCTGATTTTATTTATATGGTACATCTATTGACTTTTTCTACAAGTCCCGTTACCTTTTTTTTTATTTTCCACGTCTTTTCTGTTTCGTATTTCATTTGAGATTTGTTAATATTTAAATGATTAAAAAATTTATTACAATGAGGTTTATAAGCTTCAATAAGTTGTTCCAATAATTTATTTTTTTATAGTATTTGCTGTCCAGTTAGTAAAAATGTTCTAACAACAAATGGAGATTTTACAAACAAAGAATATGTTTTAATTCTCGGTGCAATGGGTTAATTAATATTAAAAGGAAATCACCGTAAAAACAACATTTAGGACACTGGTTGTACCTTTTTCGCTAATGACAATGAGTAGGCGTAAGCAAGACAAAGGGTTGTTTCTTAGTGACGTATCGCAATCGAAATCCTAAATATGGGTTGGTCGGGTCAGCCCTAATGCTGAGACCCTTGCCAACATTCGTGTTTATTTTTCCTGTAGAGCATGTCGCAAAGGCTCGAAAAGTATCTATGGCTATAAATATAAACGGTTTCTACGTACAATGGAGATCCGTTCACAAGAATTTAAATATTTTTATGGTAATGTGTAAAATATGTACGTTCTCCGACTACAAGCAGCTGTAGAGCGGAAAGAATTTTATCTGCACCAGTTTAATGCCTGAATAAATACATAAATTTCACATAATACTTCAATCTAGTCTTGTTTCTAGTAATACTGTCAAAATATTATGTTTTTTTTATTAGTTTGTCTTTAACGGTAATTAACGTTCCCGAAACGGTCAATGGCAATTATTGTCAATGATTACATGAATTTGCGTCATTGATGCGATTAAATGATTGTTTACAGAAGCAATTGAAACGATTAACAATTGCGACATCCCCTTAATTCTGAGCGGAATCTGAACATTGTTCTACAAGGAGATTTGTTAATACGGAAGAGAGATGGAGCGCGCTTGTATAAAAAAATGTTCAGGGCGTAATCGATCGTTTGAAAAATATTTAATAAAACGTGATATATTAGATTAGGGGAAAAACTCTTAAGACTACTGACTCAAGTAGCATTTAAAGAAACACTTTGAAGTTATTCATCCGTACAACTTTTTTTTATTGTGTTTAACAGGCTGCATCCATTTGCTATACACATGAATAAAACAATTATGTGTAAAAAATTATACAGAATAACAAGAATTAACATACATTTTTTGCATGTCTGTTGAAACCTTCAAGGTTTTTGTTGAAAACATCAAGATCGTGGTGCCGCCCCTGGGAGCAGTTGTTTGGTACAAATGGCTTATTTGACTATCTATCAAATTATTTATAATTTTATATAAGTCACTAAATTTACACGACTAATTGCTATTGTACAACAATGGTTTAAGTTATGATCTAATTATTTAAGCGAAAATCTCTCACCAAACACTAGAACCTTGTTTCTTTATGGTGAGGAACAGTTATATTATGTTTTAGTTAGACTATATAAATCAAGTTTTATTTGTATACTATAAAAAAAATAATCATATTAAATATTAAAAATAAAAATATGCCTTTACTGCAAGGGCCCTACTTTCGTAGCGCGCCTCAGAAAGCAAATCTTAATAAAAGAGCCCACACGTGTTAGTTACTTTTTCAACTAGATATCTGAATAGAACTTGAGGTTGTACATGGAAATTCTGGATGCGGAGGCTTAAGAGGAACGGCTGTGCTGCCTGTTTCATACATAACATAATTTTGGATTTGAGGCCAAAATACCCATCCAAACTGTGTGATTTTTTTTTAATTAAAGGAATAGTAAATATCTAGTACGGATTAGGTATTTTATTTATTTTTGTATTAAATTATGAAGTATATATCATATGAAAAAAAAAACATTTTCATAATTTTAGATGCAATTTAGAAAATTATTTGCGGGTTTATCGTAATTAAAAAAAAACATGTTTGCTATTTAAATATGATTACGTAAATAAAAAATATAAAAACAAAACATTTAAAAAAAAACGTTTTTTCGAATCGATATTTAAAATTATGCACGGCAAATTTGTGTTCCAACATACATTGGTCGTTTTTAATTTAATTTAAAGTCCACCATAATGCTTATTTTAATATATTTTCAAAGCAGACAGGGTAAACATTTTTTTTTATCGCGGTTAGCCCCCAAATAATTGTGTAAGATGCCTCTAAAATCGCGAAAAATCAATTCCTTTAATAGCGTAAAACAAAAATAAATAAATTACTTTTAATCCGTACTAGATATTTATTATACTTTTTAATGAGAAAAAAATCATTAGGTTTAGGTGAGTATTTTGGCCTCAGATCCAAAATTAAGTTTTGTATGAAACAGTTCCTCTTAAACCTACTGTATAATATGGACTCGGCATCTAATACGTTTGGGATTGCACCGCGGAGTCCGATAAAACAAGTCCAACATATCCCAATTTACCAGCCGGCGTTATTGCCACAGTTCCATTGATTGCTTGATTAAGCCACTTAATTCCAATCAACAGCTTATACAAGGAAGACTCGTTTTAAGTTAACACTTCGAGTAAAATTATTATTACGATGTGCGTACTCGTATTACCGTGAGATCAACAAATGCCGCAGGTTGTTTACCAGATCTAATAGGTCATGGTCCGAGATATGAAAATACATCTGGGTTTAGCTTGGATCTCTCTTCCATATTGTTTATTCCAGGTTCCGTGTATATATGTCGGCTTTACAATGGTAAAGTGGAATAACCCAATTTTATTTTCAAATACTTTTAATTTTAAATCAAATTCAATAATGTTATTACTAAGTTGTGCAAGTAGTTTAGTAATGTGACCTAACCAGAGTTTTAAAATAGCCTCGTACAACGAAACAGCTGTCACAATAATAATAAACTAAAATGCTTGCAGAACTTAATAATAACATTATTAAATTTGGTTTACGTTCAATTAAAATATTAATTCTTACTGCCATAAGGTCACAACAAGTGCGCAATACTAGAATGGGTTCTTCTCTAATGTATCAGCCGGCAAATAACAGAATATCTTTTGAACAAAGGAGTTTTTCTTGTAAAGCTCTTTTGTTATATAATCGGCTTAGTGACAATATTAAAACTATAGATACGCTAAATTTATTTTTAAAAATTATCAAAAAGTCTATGTTATCTGAGAGTGGTGATTTCGCTTTATACATTTTATCCCTTATATTGCAATCAATGTTGAAACTTTATGTATGCTCGATATTATAATTATTATTTACTTACGATTACTTACTTATTACTATTTACTTATTATTTACTTATTATTACTTACTTATTACTTACTTATTACTTACATATTACTTACGTATTACTATAAACTTTTTTTAAACCTACCTATTATTATTTACTTATTACTATTCACATCATTTTAATTACTCATTATTATTTATCGTTTCATTAAAATTGTAAAGCCGATCATCTCAACACAGGACTGTCCTAGTGAGATGAATGGCTAATATTTTTGTTTTGTTTTTAAATTTAAGAATAAATAAATAAATTAAATGGACTTCTAGGCATAAAACGCAAAAACAATGAATACATACAACGATATTGGACACCCATAAGTTATCAATTCAACTCAAAATGGGAATGTTATTTATTACTATCTACATAGTTTTAGGTTTTACAGTGGCAAATCTATATATATAAAAATCAATGTAAGTTTGTTTGTTTGTCTTCGATTTTCTCGAAAATCACTGGACCGGTTTTGCTGAAAATAGCACAGTTTGTTTTTATTAGTGCCGGGAGGATTAAGAAAATAGTTTGAATGAAATCCAATATGTAAAACTGTTGCTATAGCGTTTTAAAATTAGTATGAAAAACATTAAACCCGCCATGTTTTATTTAGGTTAGCCCATAGACATAACACTCTGGTAAGCCGCAGATTGCATATTCAAAAGAAGAAAGTTTTTATGGGTAGAATATTTTCAAAATGGAAAACACGAGTAAGTACCTACATAAGAACTTTTTGATTTAGATATATTTTGAACAAAATAAACGTTTGGAATGAAATAAAATATTCAAATGAATGTTTCTTTATTTGGAGATAGTTACTTTCGCTGTCAAATCAATTATGGCACCATAATGACAAGCAAAAATTCACAACTTCATAACTTTATTCTAAAAAAAAAATCCTGACCAAGGCCGGGTAAACATCAGGTAGTTCGTATATAAAAACAAGAAATGTGTATAACAGGAAAATAACATAAATAAATATACAGGCTCGAAACATACATCTCGAATCCAAAAATACTTTTAAAGAGTGATAAATGCTCTAACGGCCGTTCTTCCCAACTTTTCGATCGATCAGTCTCAGGCACCGATCAACCGAGTGTATTTTTGAGCAACACTCATTTTTTATCATTGATCATCCCACGGGTGAACTAAAAACTAATCAAAGTAAAAACTTCCAGTGTTAAATTAACGTAGACGAGTTAATATTGTATTTATTATGAATACTCGTCATTTGTTTTAAATGCACATGAAACAACATTTTGAATCTGTTACAAACATATTGAAAAATAATGTGTTAGCATAACCTTTTCTAATGCCGTGAACGTTTCGTAGATTTGACATTTGACGTTTCTCCTCCGTGAATAACAAGACAAAACGTATTTTATAATAAGTAAAATATATTAGGGTCTCTTCAATTTTATTTAAAACATACAAAAAACAAGTTTTTGACATTTGAAAATGGTTAAATAAGTCTGTCGTTCAATATTTGGATCACGAAAAATAGATCGCGAACCAAATGACGTTTGATGTTTTAATGACATTTGTTCACTGTGTTGATACTTTTCATAATTAATCATTTGTTGAGCGGAGCGGATTAATATCCTGTGGAATCGATCTTCTAACTCAATCGTCTATTTGATCGTAACTTGATGGAGAGTTGTGTTGGGAAGATCCTAATCGTGCATTTAAGCAGTGTTGAGATAAAATTCCGGCTCAACAGATACTCAGTAGGATTGCGAACAACGGTGGTAAGATTATCGCCCTAGCGATAGACCACAATTCAGAATCGAAACGTCACTTGAATTGACGTTTGCTATGTTTGATCTGAATATCCAGACCATCCCCTCCCCCATCTACTTTCCTTCTCCACTCTCCTCAGCCCCACAACATACCCAGATTGGAGGAGACATAGTACCTCTGGCTCCCCACAGCTGAGAACAGTTGGCGCTCGTGTGCGGTGTTCACATTAAAACATATTTAGTTAATACCAAAAATTCGGACAAAATAATATTAGTAATTTATTATGTAATCAAATCAAATTTATTTGCACATTTCGGGATTTGAATCTGTAGTAAAGAAATCTTAACCGCTCTACCATGAAGGTCATCTCTTTAAGACAAGTGGGATAATGATATTTTTAAACTACAATTAAAAGAATCCCTTTGATCTATATTGTAATCTTTCTGTTTTTGCATTATCCCCTTCTATATTTCTACATTCTAGGTACCATAATATCATCGCTACTATTATTATGCGTGAGATCTCGGATGCTGGGAAATGTTTTCGAAACGAAAATCTACGTTGAAGACTAACCATAACAAATTTTGTGCGTTTACTGAAATCCTTGCCAAAAGTCGATCTGAAATCCACAATTATTAATTTTACTTCATACAATGGATGTTGGATATTTACAAAAGAAATATCGTTGTGAGCATTAATACAACTGCAATGTTTCTTAAGATCATTGCAAGGACATTGCTGAATGTTCCTCATTCATGACACAAAGTTATGATTATTCAGGTCTTATTATCATTGCCGGGGCATGGCTAAATGTTTCGCACGACAAAATACATCGAAATTTACACGTGTAAATAAAATGATTTTTTTCACGTCAAAATGACATCAGTATTCTTTATGACCATTTCAAGGGCATGGTTGAATGTTCCGCATTCGTATCACAGAGTGATGGTAATAAGTATTCAGGTCTCATGATCATTGCAAGGGCATGGCTAAATAATGTTCGGTTAGTCGTTATCAATATTATCATTAAATGACAAAAAAATGACAAAAATGTTAAATATTATGTTCATTGCATCGGCATATCCGAATATTTCGCGGAGATAACAGAAATTATTGAATAATCAGGTCTCATGATCATTGCAAGGACATACTTAATGTTCCGCAGTTAAAACACAAAGTTATTAATAAACAGGAAATATGATAATTACATAATAGACAAACTGAATGTTCCGAATGGTCATAACTCATAACACAGTTTTGAGTTATGACCATTAATTATGAATTTAATTTGAATCAGGTCTTATGATCATTGCAGGGACATACTTAATGTTCCGCAGTTAAAACACAAAGTTCTCAATAGACAAACTGAATGTTCCGAATGGTCATAACTCATAACACAGTTTTGAGTTATGACCATTAATTATTAATTTAATTTGAATAATCAGGTCTTATCATTGTAAAGACACACTGAATGGTAGGCGGTCAAAACACAACGTGATGAGTATTCAATGTAATAAATGAATTAAAAATTAATTTGTTATTGACCACTTTATTAATATAGGCATATCAACATGTTTCGAAAGCGATGCTTTCCTCATCAGGATTATGTAGAAATATATTTAATTCCATATATTCCTGATGGGGAAAGCATCGCTTTCGAAACTCGTTGATATGTATATATATATTAATAAAGTGGTGTATACAAAGTAAATTTTAATAAAAAAAATTTAATAATGACGCCGCAAAGTGAATACTATTTTTTTTAATAAATTATAATATTCAATTTATTTTTATTCTTTTAAGCTCAGCTAAGCTTTTACATGGATTATAAGAAAAGAATATGATTATACTGTATATCTTTTGATACCTCCTTATAAGGTATCGAAAAGTATATAAAAAGTTTTTAATGCATTGGGTAATGTAAAACTGAAAAACTGAATACGTTAAACGGTATTTTTAAAACATGCAAATAAAATAGAAACCAAAACTACATTAACTATGTCACAATAATTTGTAAGATTCATCAGAGTGCTGGTATATATTACGTTATATTTTATAAATGGACTCAGTAAATATTTCAATACTCCCAAACTTGTTGCCCAGATCATGCATCATATTGGTTAGTGAATGTGACTGATAGTTGGTTGTTGCTACAGAAAAATGTTATATTTTATCTTATGTTCCTCGTCGGTACATAGAATTTAATAGTGGCGACGATGGCAAGGCTGTCAATAAGGTGGTTAATTACTTTATCTAACACACCTAGGTATGAAATAATTCTCTTGTCAGACAGCCTAATTAGACGCAATCGATTCATTTAATTTACATAATTATTATTTTTATTTGTAATTTTGAGCCTAAAATGTATGTACCTAAGAAATCTGTGATAAACACATTATATATTGTTATAGTGTACTTTACACAAAGGGGCCCAAACAGGTGAATTATACTCCACTTGACTTCTGACTAATGACACATAGAATGTTCTCGTAAAATCTTAGGACTTCTATTCAATAATTAAATGACTGCAAATCAAGCCAAGACAGATGTATTATGTCAAGACTTCATGTCTTATGATCATTGAAGAGGTAACGCCGAATGTTCCGCATTCATGTAACAAAATATTATGAATATTCGTGTCTAATGATCATTGCAAGGGCATGGCTGAATGTTCCGTGGTCATAACACAAAGTTATGAATAATCAGGTCTTAAGATCATTGTAAGGATGCGCTGAATGTTCCGCTATCGTCGCACAAAGATATTGTGGTTATCCGATTTTCGCGCCATTTTAGAGACTATTTTCAATCTGTTTTGAATTAACTTCACAAAACTTTATCTATTCCTGTATTTTATGATGGGTTTATACAGCTTCCGAGATGCCCTGCATCAACTCTGGCGCATCTGAAGAGGCATGTTTATCCTAAGGTCGTTAAATCTCACCATAAAATCCACCGAACTTTTTACTAAGCGGCGTGTGGGAAGTTCCCAAGCCCACGGGCGAATTTGTAAATCTGCCTTTTTTTCAAATTAAACTTAGTTCATCTTTATGTAACATCACAAACTGTAAAGTTTTTATCTTCTTTCAGCGTACAATATTTTTTTATCTGAATACCTCATATAAGTCCCGGAGCAAATGGGACTATGGCATCCCTTATCGGGGTATGTTGTGAAGCCGAAGGTAGTAAGTAGGGAACGGATATGGGAGAGGAAAAGGTGGGAAAGTACCTGGCTATTCAGATCTGGTAACCAAACACTGCCTTTCATCAGGGCGATATAGAGAGTATTTTCCACTCTGAAACGTGCCACAAAAATTGCAGAGCATAAAATTGAAAAAAGTTCTGCCATAATATGTATTATTAAAAGAAAATAAAAAAACGATTTAAAACATTTGAAATATTTAAATACGAACAATGTAAACACTTTTTGTCCCTTTTTCGATATAAACGATAAATAGACGTAAGCAAGGAAAAAAAGATTTCTTCTCGATGACATTTTGCAAGGACATCACTATCAGAAATGCACACATGTGCACCAATACACATAAACCTAAATGCAGTTTGGGTCAACTCTAATTAAACGACCTATGAGATATTTCAAGGCTCAAAATAATGCAATTTTTTAACAACGCATAATTCTAACGCCTAATTAAAAAATATATATTGGAACAAGGAACTAAAGTTCATTTTTTTATCAATGTTTACCTTCTAACTTCAATACCAGTTTTTTTTAGAGTTCTTTTTCATACTTAAATTATTTTCCAAAGTTAGATTTTTTTAAATCCATCATTTCGGCCTGAATCCGATCGGTGAGTGACCGCGTGACGTCATACGTTCAAACGGGATAAATTTACATAGAAAAAAAATGGCGCGAACAACCGCGTGATGTCGTTCTAATGGTACCAACGAAAAGTTGTTTAACTTTTAAATAACGATTTATAAATTCTGCATATAATTAAACATAATAAAGCTTATATATTCAGAACCAGAGTTTATTGATCTTCTCATTAAAAAAAGAACAAAATTCCAGTGGGCGATGGCCCGCTCTGTCCAAGTGTTCACAACGCCACTGCTTCAACGTTTCAGTTTGATATTTGGAACTGAAAACTTAACGAGGGCACATCATCAAAATGTTTGAACCATTAACCCCATAACTCCGCTACGGCGATTTAGCATCCGGAGCCGTCTTACTGAGTGTCGGCAATTTAATATATTGTCGGGGTGGAGTAATTTTGCTAGATTTTTCTTCTCTTTATTCTCATTTAATACAAGCTTTTTTATTGAGGATAATTTTTTACTTCTTTTAGTGTCATATTTTTTTTACAAATTCAGAGAAATATAACGAGGTTTCTCATTTCTTATGTATTATTCTCTTTTTTTTCTTAACATTTTTTTTACTTCTTTTAGTGTTATTTTTTACAACGCCGTTTCCATTCATGTATTATGTACACGGTGTCCGGGAACTAGTGGTACAAGCGGGAAACTAGTGAATCTACATCACATAGACACAGAATAGATAATACACACTAGAAATGCCTTCCATGTAGATTTGAATGGAAACCAATGTCGCAGCACGCTCTGTCTCTCTACACTTGCCAGAAATCGTACGTCGCCATTCCAATTGAATTTCATGGTAATGCTAATACACTGTTCTGTACTGTAAATTTAAGACCCAATTTTCCAGACTTTTGAATCATGAAACACGCCCGCGTTGAGATTAAAAAAAAAAATTCGGCAATTTAGGGGTTAAGAAACGGTTGGAGCCTGGTCTATTCATCTTACAACCCTACCATTTTAAAAGACAATAAAAACCTGATGGTAAGATAACCCCTAGCGTGTAATTTTTTAACTCCATAGCGTGCGGTTTTCCCGGAAACGCAGAAGTCCTGGGTTCGAGTCCCAGATGTGACTGATATCTTTTTTATGTTATGTTGTTTTTTCGGTTTCATGTTTCATTTAGGTCATGTTAATATTATCTTATTCAGTTATTTTTCTTTATTAATCTTTTATCTTTAATTTAGTATGTGCTGCACTCTTGCGGCAGATTTATTGATTTACTTTTGCAAGCAGACGTAGCTAAAAACAGACAATTTCCCTTGAATGCAAGTCATGTTTGGAACCTTTCTATGGTTTCAAATGTCAAATCCTATAAATAACGTCTACACAATGAATCCCTCTTCTATTTCTTCTCACACAGTTATGACAGTAATAACGTTCATCACTAACTTACTATAAAAATCGCAAGATTAACAGCCTCGTTAGAGTATCTAGTGTATTGAAAATTATAACAATAATAACGTTCGTCTCTAACTTACTGTAAAAATGACAAGATTAAAAGCTTCGTTAGAGTATCTAGTGTATTTAAAATTAAAATAGTAATAACTTTTGTCACTAACTTACTGTAAAAATCATGAGATTAAAAGCCTCGTCAGAGTATCTAGTGTATTGAAAATAACAGTGATAACCTTCGTCTCTAACTTAATATAAAAATCACAAGATTATGTATTGAAAATTATAACAGTAATAACGTTCGTCACTAACTTACTGTAAAAATCATGAGATTTGAGACTCGTTAGAGAATCTGATGTATTTATCAGAGAAATAAAACACACAGTGTCAACAAATAAATAAAATTGTGAACGAGGAATCCTGTAAATAAATAGGTATATGAGTGTGTTGGGGTGTATTTCCGCAAGAGCCGGGAGGGCGGATAAGGATATTGGCACTACGAAAGGGGTGAATGCAGGAAGTTCACTTAATGGACGACTGAATGCAGTATTCCCTAGTAAAATGTGTTGTCAAACGAAAAGCAGTTGAAATGAGATTCCGATACCATCCCTGATGTACCTACGACAGTGAGAAAATAGATGCCGTAGAAATATTGCGATCCTTGAGACATTTATTTTGAAAAAACTGTATAATAAAACATACGCTTCTTCTTCTTGGGTCGTTGCCTCACTGTTGAGGAACATATCTTAGGATTCATTTTGGATATATAATAAAATTGCTTACCTCTGTTGAATGCCTAGTTCTTCCAGAATGGATAATTTTGTACACCTGTCCATTTCTGCTTCTCCTACTTCGTATGGGGGAGGAGAGTTGGTGTTAAGTTTGGTGAATGCTGAGGTTATTCAACTAGTCGACAGTACTGGGAATACTACATGGTTCAGCACAGATGTTCCATGGGGAAACTGATGAAAGGGACATTCTCCTAGACGGCCTCCATGGTCGTGGGGTAAGGCTCTCGACTACGAATCCGAAGGTCGCGGGTTTAAATCCCGACGTGCGCAAGTAAATTTTATTTAATTAATTTCTGCTGTTTCGAAATTAATTCATTTAAAAATAAAATATAGTATCTTTGCGCACATAAAAATGTGAATCAGAGCAAAATACATTCTCACTTAAAAATGAATAGTATTAAAAATTATATGTAAGCATGTATTAGGTAATGAAGTGGGAGTGGGGGCGTGACTGACAAATATAGAGTGGGGCGAAGAGATAGAGATTGAGTGGTGAAATGAATCTTCGATGAAGGGGTATTTCTATTGTCTGAAATGCGTTCTGAAATAATGGCATTTGAAATTTATAGAAGATTAACGTTGTGTTGTTTCAAAAATTCATCACATTTGATGTTTATCTTTTAAATTTTTTAAACGGTTCCATTAAACGCCGAATCTCGATACGTTTCAAGTTTTGAACAAACTCATTGTGATCAGTACAATGATCATTCTGCTACTCTTGTCGCCTGGACTATTAGTTTCAAAACTGAAAGTCTCATAAGGGTTCCGCTTAGCAATAATCGCCTCCTAATAAATTTCTATTGCTTTTCTGTACCTTTAATTAGCGCTAGCCGGCATGTAAGTGGTCATTAAAATACTGTTAAACTAATCTGCCTTCGAAGTATTCGTTATCCCCCGATTAGCGCCAAATGTCCTAAAATTTTTGACGGTTGAAGAAATGTCAATACCGTTTCATTTGATTTTGAGGCAGTTTTATTAGCATTTGGAGATAAGAGGTCTTCCAGACGAGGTCATATGATAGGAATTATGACGAAATCAGAAGAAATGTTCTGAAAATTTAACTTAATTTTGAGGATATGCCAAAAAACGTTTAGTAGTAACCACGTCAACCCTTCTTTTTTCTTATGGGACAATTCTGTATGAAAAATATGTAACGTATATATATATATAATATATTCTCCCAGCACAGGGTGGATACGACGATGCTAGCTGGAAATAGTTGCGTTGACGTGGAAATTCATAACTCAGAACAAAGAATGTGCCATTTCCTCTTATTTTGTTCAGTTAAATAGATGTAAAAAGTTGGTTAAATCTGTGCGACGCTAAACCTCACTGGTCAAATGTTCCTTCACACAGCATCCTCAAAGATGACACACCCCAAGGGAAATTATTTCCCTCAGGGTTTTTCTGAATCTGTTTGTACATGAATAGGAAGTAATATTTGTACAGCGCCCTTGAGGTGATTTTTCACACAAACGGCGTTATACAAATCATCGAATTATTATTATTATTATTATTATTATTATTATTATTATTATTATTATTATTATTGTTATTATTATTATTATTATTATTATTATTATTATTGTTATTATTATTATTATTATTATTATTATTATTATTATTATTATTATTATTATTGTTATTGTTATTATTATTATTATTATTACATTATTATTATTATTATTATTGACATGATGGGGTCATTGGGGTTCAGTAGAAACAGGTAACTTCGTCGAGTGTCAAGTATTTTATTAATTCACAATGTAAAATATATTCTTAACTGGTAGGTATTGTGGGTGTCACTTAATTACACGAACTGTTTTTACGGGTAATCTGCACACGGTCCAGTGGGGAGATTACCAGTCGTCTCGATGTTGGTGTTGAAAGCCTCGGAGAGCAGGTGGTACTTCCGGTAGGGGGAGGTTTTGGTGCTGGGCGGACACGCGTTTCGGCTTTCACTTGACGACCGGTTTCAGACGGTTCAAGAGGATGATCAGCAGGATGCCAGAGGCGCTCGACTGCTGTCCGGTGGTGATTCCTGCGGTGGTGGATATGTGCCTTGATGGGATCACGGCGTTGGAGGGCAGGAGGCGAAGGGCACTCGACTGCACTCGAACGGTGGGCGTTGGGGTTCGGCGGTTCCTGCCGAGTTTTCTCGCAGCGTCTCAGGCTGGGGATGCAAGTGGCCTGCTTGCTTTGTAGGAGACGGGAGTCTCGACTACGACCACTGGCCGGACGGTCTCTACTGACTCGTCTCTGTCCACTACTGATCTTGCTTCGGCCAAAGTCCCCCTTTTTAATCATATCCGAACTATTCTTCGGGTTCCTTCGTGAACTCCGAACTGTGGTTCGGTGTATTTTAATTAGTTCGCTGTTAACTGCCTTCTTCTGGCGACTGCGAAATTCCCGGGATTTAAAGCCGGGCGTTTGTAAATTACCCTCAGGTAGACGGACCTCGGGTACCGTATTAGGGATTAGCATAAATCGGTGTTTCCCGCACTTATGGCTTGTATCAATCCACCCCGGTTTCTTGCGGTGAAACAGCGCTGCTTTTAATTTCCACCCCGGTTTCTTGATGTATTTATAGAGTTCCTCGCTGGAACTTGGTGTTGTGTACTGTCGGATTTCCAATTTCTCTGATTTGCAGGATTCAATCGGCAATATCTCCGTCTGCTGTTTGTCGCTGGTTTCCATTATGATGCTGCTATGTATTATTGTTTGCGGTACATCAGCCATTTTCACTTCTGCCGAGTGTACTATTTGGTATACCTCGGTAGGTCTCACTTCCATAGGGAACGCATCTTCTGCGTACTTGTTTTCAATGACGTCATGGGCCGGCGTCGCTACAGGCGAAGTTGATGGAGGCTCTATTTCTGATAATTCACTTTGGATAGGTGAATCTAACTCCGGTGAAGCGCCAACATTAGGAAATATGGCAGAGTCCTCGTTATTGGCTGTCTCCGCCGCCGTGTTTATCTCCAGTTGACAAGGCGGTGAGACAGTTTCTTCTTCTTCGATGATTTGTGGTGTTGCCTCTGCGGTATGCAGAAATTTTTCTAACGGAAAATTGCACCACCAATTAACTATCTCCCGGAACCTTTTCCAATCAAGTGGTCCTTTGCTTTCGATTATTTGACCCCACGCCATAGAAAATGCTAAATTCACGCCACGAAATTGACTTATCGCTATGTCACACTTCTCGCCTTCTGGAACTTTCCATGTTTCGAAATATATCTCGCACTTATTTGAAAATATTTTCCAATCGTCAATATCTTGTCTCGCGAATTCCGCTGTTAGTGGTGGTCTGATATCTTCGCTTGATGAGGGCGCCACAAGGTTTTCAGCCGAACCTTGAAACGGCCTGTAATTATAATCGTTCAGGCGTGATCGTGAGTTCGCTTCTTCGTATCGGGGTTCCTCGTAATAGCACGATCGATGATCGTCTCGATTATCTCCATCATCACACTCGCGATAATACGATCGCTCTCTTGAAGGAGATCTATAATATTCCTTCTCTGTTGACGAATAATCCTCGCGTTCATATCGTGGTTCATCGTAATAGCGCGTGCGATGATCGTCCCTCTCAGATGGTTCTCGATAATCTCCATCCTCATACTCGCGATAATATGATCTCTCTCTTGAAGGAGATCTATAATGCTCCTTCTCTCTTGATGAATAATCCTCGCGTCCATATCGTGGTTCATCGTAATAGCGCGAGCGATGATCGTCCCTCTCAGATGGTTCTCGATAATCTCCATCCTCATAATCGCGATAATGTGAACGCACTATTGAAGGAGATCCATAATATTCTTTCTTTCTTGAAGTATCATTCCCGCGTCTGTATCGTGGCTCATCATACTCACGATGATATGACCGCTCTCTTGAAGGGGATCCATAATATTCCTTCTCTCCCGACGTATAATCTCCGCGTGCTGGCGACCGCCATTTATCATCATCCCTGCTGGAGCGTTGGCTTGTGCTTGACGGTGAGCGGCGGCGTGAACGATAACTAGGTCTGATATATGACTTAGAATCGTAGTGATAGTCAGAGATATGCTTCGATTTTGAAGGTGAGCGACGGCTTGCACTATGACTAGACCTGACATGCGGTTTAGCATCGTTATTGTTGTTGGAGAAATAGCTCTGCCAGAGATGGCTGGTTTTAGTCCTCGGCGGAGACCAAGCATCGAAATATCGGTCTATTTTTCTTCTGGACGAGACGCGCTTAGGCGACGTGTAATCTTTCCTCGCTCTAGAACGCTGGTTTTTGGGGGCGACATGGTCCGTATGTCGGCTGCTTTGTTTACCTGAGGCCGAGGGTTTGTTACGGCTCTTGTAAACGGTACGGCTGGAGTCACTTTCACTTTTACGAGGCATTTTTATGACCACTGAAATTTAAATTTTGAGACTGAAATTACACTGCACTTTTGAATTTACTGAACCCGATCTCAGGGTGTGGGTACGAATTCAAATCTGTCCCATAGGGCAGTTTTTTTTCAAACACGAAATGGCCCCACGTTGGGCGCCAATTGACATGATGGGGTCATTGGGGTTCAGTAGAAACAGGTAACTTCGTCGAGTGTCAAGTATTTTATTAATTCACAATGTAAAATATATTCTTAACTGGTAGGTATTGTGGGTGTCACTTAATTACACGAACTGTTTTTACGGGTAATCTGCACACGGTCCAGTGGGGAGATTACCAGTCGTCTCGATGTTCAGGTGGTACTTCCGGTAGGGGGAGGTTTTGGTGCTGGGCGGACACGCGTTTCGGCTTTCACTTGACGACCGGTTTCAGACGGTTCAAGAGGATGATCAGCAGGATGCCAGAGGCGCTCGACTGCTGTCCGGTGGTGATTCCTGCGGTGGTGGATATGTGCCTTGATGGGATCACGGCGTTGGAGGGCAGGAGGCGAAGGGCACTCGACTGCACTCGAACGGTGGGCGTTGGGGTTCGGCGGTTCCTGCCGAAGTTTCTCGCAGCGTCTCAGGCTGGGGATGCAAGTGGCCTGCTTGCTTTGTAGGAGACGGGAGTCTCGACTACGACCACTGGCCGGACGGTCTCTACTGACTCGTCTCTGTCCACTACTCTGTCCACTACTGATCTTGCTTCGGCCAAAGTCCCCCTTTTTAATCATATCCGAACTATTCTTCGGGTTCCTTCGTGAACTCCGAACTGTGGTTCGGTGTATTTTAATTAGTTCGCTGTTAATCCCCTTAACTGCCTTCTTCTGGCGACTGCGAAATTCCCGGGATTTAAAGCCGGGCGTTTGTTAATTACCCTCAGGTAGACAGACCTCGGGTACCGTATTATGGATTAGCATAAATCGGTGTTTCCCGCACTTATGGCTTGTATCAATATTATTATTATTATTATTACTATTACTATTACTATTACTATTACTATTACTATTACTATTACTATTACTATTACTATTACTATTACTATTACTATTACTATTACTATTATTAATATTATTATTATTATTATTATTATTATTATTATTATTATTATTATTCCTGTTTAGAGATAATACAAAAAAAATTAAGATCGCTGGAAGCATCAAAGAAGACAATTAATTTCCACTTTTGTAAATGTGGTGTTAGGAACAACATCACCATGTTCTCTGTCTGGCTTTACGCCAAAATGTCGTTACTGATTTGTATTCAGTGCTTCTTTCAGAAAAAGGGCGTAACAACCTAACTAGAATTGAACACGCATAGATCCATCTATATACGTCATGGAGGAATCGGATTGTGCGAAAAAAAATAAAAATTAAACAAAGAACTACTGTCTATCTATCATCTGAGAAAACACATAAGAAATGGCTTTTGGCCAAAATGTATTTTTTTCTTCACATGGCTTCATTTTCTTCGATCGTAGTTAGGTTGAATAACCCAATGATACCTTTTATTCGTACAGATTCCATACATAGACTTATTCCATATTGATTCAATATGAAAAAAGGCGCATCGTCTATTTTGACATCGTTTTTCGTCCAATTTAATAGCAGGCTTTATTTAATAATAATAATAATACTAATTGGATTACTTGTATAGCGCCGTTTTTGTGAAAAATCACCTGAAGGGCGCTGTACAAATCTTAATTCCTATTCCTTATCTAATTATGCACAAACAGATACAGAAAAACATACTTACCTGGCAGGTCGCTTCACATGAACAGTTTTATTAGAAAATTAAAGTACGGAGATGATATTTTTACAGTTGCTATTTTATCCTCCATTTCTATTTTTCTATTGATGTTGCATTTATTAGAAGATTGGTGGCACAAGAATAGTTGGCATTTATTTGAAATACTTTTAATTTTTAGGACTGGAAAATATTTATCAAACTTGATATCTATATTAAGTGGAAATGTTACGTGTTTTTTTCGGTATGCATTAAAATGATTGCTGAAAAGACTATAGATAGACTAAACTATCTTTTTTGCTGATTATAAATGTGTGTTTTAATTAGTATTGTGAATTTCGGGTGCATTTTTTTTTATTATTCGTGGACATCCTGTGACAGATTCTTTCATACGATCTATAGTTATGTTAAAGGTGTTGCCATTTTTTTACGATTAAGTACTGTCACAAAATATTTTTTCTTCTTTAATGGCAACTATATTTGCATGTCTGTATGAATTCGTAGATATGATCCCCATGTGGATTCCATATGTGGATCAGTATGGAAATAAGTGTTTGTAAAATGACTTTTGTTTTATATTTTTATATTGCCCATCCGTTGTTTTAGTCTACTATCATCATCACCGGCGATTATATCCTCGAAGTAGTAGATAATGTCAATTCCGACAGCGATACCCTTAAGAAACGTCACCGAGAAACAGTATTTTCGCTTGCTTACGTCTACTTATTGTTTTTAGTGAAGAAGGGACAACAGGTGTTGTTCGATTTTGAAAATTCAGAAATATTTAGAATGTATTCTTTCTAACATATTAAAAAAAAATTACATTTTTTCACTTTTATTGGATTTTTCTTTTCATTTTGACTGTATCTAATAGGAGTCAAACCGTCTGGAGGCAGTGGGACTATAGCATCCCCAATTGAGATGTGTTGTGAATCTGAGGGTAGTGAAAAGGGGAAAGAATTGGGGATGAGGATGGTGGGAAAGTACCTGGCTAATCAGATCTGGTCACCACACACGGCTAAAGCCATTTCAAGCAACGTTTCGATTCTGAATGTTGGTCTTTCACCAGGGCGATACCTAAAGTATCTACTACTCTGGAACGTGGCACAAACACACCATATATTATTTTTATTTAATAAATTATGAAATAACACAAATTAATCAAATAAAATTTACTTGCGAACGCCGAGATTTAAACCCGCCATCTCCGGATTCCTAGCAAAGGATCGTAACAACTGAATCACGGAAGCCATTTATAGAATAAAGAGAAACACAAGAAATGCGATGTCGGCGTGTCTCGTGTCCAAAAGTCTGTCCATTCGTGACTTAAATTTTTAATACAAAAAATTGTTCCATCATCATTGCATTTCGATAGAATAGAACGGAAATATACAATACAGGAATTGTGATAGAGACAGAGTGCTGTGTTTGCTTGGCTCTCTCGGGTATAGAACCAAAAGGTACTAATTCAAAGGCAATCTAGGTGAAAGGCATTTATAATGTGTATTCTTTATTCAATGGGGATGTCATAGTCCCACTGACTGCCGACAATTGACACTCTTACGCAGTATTCAAATAATAACAACCTAGAGAATAAGTAAGCTTTGTTAAACGTCCGAACTTTAAAAAGAATTAAATAGTTTTTTGACTTACTTTGAATTACTGCCATTTCCTTAAAGAATATCTTAACTTTTATACCAAGGATATTATATGAAATAATAATTTTTCATTACTCCCATCTTTCTTATATTACGCAAACCCGTTTTAAGACGTAGAAATACCCTCTGAGGGGAAACTGAAAATTGTTTGAAAACGATGTATGTTGTACGTAAGAGATATAAGCGCGATAATATAAATAACGCTTTGCTTCAAGCGATCGTTTACAAAACCTTTAATGAAACACGACATATTTAGAATAGAGCAACAATCTTAAGAGTACTGACTTAAGCAGCGTTTAAATAAACGCCTTGAATTTTATCATACTTCTAAGAAGTTACATAGCAGAACCACACGTGTTATTTATATTTTTCGGAGAATGTTTTTGCGATTTTTTTCTATCGATGAAATTTCATATAATTACTTTTTCATCTAGACATCTGAATAGAGATTATCTAAAAAACAATATATTTTTTTAAGTATATAAAACTTCAAATTTTCAAGGAAATTTTCTTTGTATAAATAGAATTTTGAATTTGAAGGCACAAATAAAAATCAATTAGAAAAAAAATAGTAATAAATGAATTAAAAATTACTTTGTTAATATAATTTTTTTTAAATATAAATTATGACATGTTTCGAATGCGAAGCACTCCTCACCAGGACATGCAGAATACTAAAAAATAATAATATCAAGTATAGACAAATGAAAAACATAGAACACAGAACACAATAATGTAAGAATAGATAAATTATAAACAAAAACAAAAATCCATTAAAGTAGGTAAGCAATTGATCAAAAATTCTTATAAAACATTGAACAAATTTATATTACAAATTATTTTTATTATTAGTAATATAAATAAACATACGAAAACAACATGGCATAAAAAAAGTGATTATTATTATTAAAATACCAATTAATAATTTCTTTTTTTTTAAATACGTAATAATAATAATAATAAAATAAAAATATATACTTGTTAATATGAAAATAAATTTAAAAGATAGCCATTTTTTTAATATTTGGTTATTAATTATACTTAATTGAGTGTTAACACTTTTTCTAATTTTTAAAATTTCACATTTGTCTAATTGTAAACCGGCTGTATTTGTATGTAAAAATTTAAAACCTTTATTTATGTCTAAAGAATGATTTGTTTCCAAAATATGGTTGGCGAATTCAGAATAATTATTATTACTTAAACACCTTACGTGCTCTTTAACTCTATGTTAAAATTTATTGATGTCTTTCCTATATAAAAATTAATTAGTTTCATAATGACGCCACAAAGTGAATACCAATCGTTTGAAGAAAAAAATAAAAAATATTGTTTTGGCAATCAACAACAGAGCTCCTCGTGTAGGAAACAATTGACTTTCTGAGGGTCTACTTTGGCCGTTAAGAGATGCGAGTTTACCCAGAGGACATATAGGATAGATAATACAGGCATTGTATATGTTTGTAAACTAAACGATCATCAAATTATCCAATAAATTATTATCCGTATTCAGTTTCCAATAAAACTGTGATTAAGACCAGCAATTTATTACAGGAGTCGAACAAATACAGAACTACAATGGAATAATAATCGAAAATAAAACTGCGTAGAACAAATATACAAACCATCAATCATTTGCTTTGCTTCTTTTAAACACCAGTTCTTTCAGTCGGAAATAATAATAAACGTCTGAGATAGATTTGACCGGAGGTAAACAAAATGTTAAAAAAATCCTTGAAGCAGTGCATAAATGAACGAAAAAAATGCTATTTTCTGAAACATTTTACGTTAGTTGCTATTGTGCTGTTGTCTTTAACGAAATCAAAGAGAAAAAAATACTACTTAATTTCTGTACTACCTATAGATGATTTTTATTTTATGTTTTTATTAGAGACTATTTAAGGTACATTAATTGTGAATTAAAAGAAATGCACTTTGTATGAATCCACTTTTATTTTGAATATGTATCAACTATTATCGATTCTGCGGAATCTTCATCAGGACTGAAAAATATAGTGGTGAAAGTATATTTTTCAGTCCTGATGAAGATTCAGCAGAATCGAAACTAGTTGACATATATGGTAAACAAAATAAAAGCGGATTCATACAAAGTGTATTTCTATTAATTCATTATGTCAATCCACAAAGTGTTTACTTATTATGAAAATCTACATTAATTATGCAAAATATATGTATATTAAAATATTTTATTACATTCAAAGTCCTCTTTACTAGGTATTCCTGTTCCGGGGCGGACTGTACGTTTTTGTGCTGGTGTTAGTGATACCAGTGGGGTGCAGTCCATAAAAGCTTAAAAGCTGTTCCTACCCTAATAAAAACGAAATACTATAATAATATCAACAAAAAAAATTGGAAGCAAGAAGCTTTTTTAAATTTTTTATTTTTATTTTTATGTGACACTTCACAAGAGCGACCCTGTATGTACAGAGCACGTGCGGGGTAACTATATCGCTACCCATTTGGGCAACGTTGTGAGACGGGTTAAGGAGGGGGCTGTAGGAAGGGATTTGTTAATGCGGGCTTTGAAGAGGCCCGGATTAAATGTTGGAGGAAAGACAGATGACGGTAGCTTGTTCCACATACGAGCCGACTTACACAAAAACAAGTCGGTGAAATAGTCTTACTGGAGCAGTTGGGACTCTTGTGCGATATTTACATATTTTTTAAAGCTAAAGAACTTTTACGCTTATTTAATAAGTTGGCCACCACAATTAAGCAGAAGGTGGTAATGTAAAAGCAATTTTCAAATATTCAATGCGCAATTCTTAACCGAACTTGAAAAACTACACACAGCCTACCTTTGACAATAGAGCAATGCACGCCACTGACTGATACTTACGTTGTCTTCAATTTTTTTTGTGATTTCCTCATCTTCATGTTTACTTAGCTATATTTTGATGTTGTTTTTGAACTTTCGTATCTCCGTGGTATTTTTAATATCACTTGTAATCTCATGTAATTTTGTGGCAGAGAATTTAATGGTTTTTCTAGCCTAAAGATGTATTAATCTTAGAATTTTTATTATATTTGCGGTTTTTCTTCTTGTAGTGTAAGAGTGTCTGTAAGTACGGTACTCAATTGAATAGATAGTGTCTTTAATTATCTGAAATGTCAACTTTTTTATTTATTTAATACCGCACAAGAGTTCCAACTGCTCGCAGTGAGGTATATTTCAAGGCCAAAGGGGTTGTGGAATTGGCTAACTATTCAGATCTGGTCACTAAACACGGCACACGGTTGACATTTGTCACATGAGAACGGGTTGCTTCTACGACTCGTTCTTGTGTTCAACAGCCGGCTGTGGAATGATCTGCCGGCCTCTGTGTTTCCTCCCTCCTACAACATGTTCTCTCCTTCCTATTCTCTAAAGGACCCTCCACACAGCATCCCAAATATGATATAGGCCTTGAGGGAAATTATTTCCCTCGAGCGCCTGTGTAGGCGTCACAGGCTGAAACCGGTCACGGTCAAAAATAAAAGTGGAATAAAGTTAAAAAGCGTTTTTTTTTTTATCAGGAAATAGATAGTTTGCTTTCAAAGATAATTGTAAACAATATTTTTTTATTAATGTAAAATACCTAATGCATATTAGAAAAAATAGTTGACATATTCACATGACGCATCACAATCAAGCACTCCAAAGTTTCACACAAATAAACTCCCCATAATACCAGCTTCCCTTGTCTCGCCACCGATTAGCCGCCGCTACAAAGCGGTGTCGAGCCTTCTTGAGCTGCCGACAGTTTTCTAATCTGACCTTGTTATCATATTAATTACAGCATCAATATCACCACCGGAAGCCACAAAGCTTGCTGCCACCCCCTGCAGAGGCGTGCCTTCCATATAGGGGCATTAGCACTACCTACCTTGCGTTACTCGCATAAAAATATAATCTTGAAATGCATAAAATTATTGCCAAAAATCACTTCAAAAATACGCGCGATGTACCAGCCACGGAACGCAGTGCCACACTGATCAAGCCACCAAAAAGTTTCAAAGGTGGGAAATAATTTTGCAAAAAGACGTTCATTTCATATTCAAGTATTGAATCTATTATATATATTCAATCGTACATGTGTGATGTGTGCGCAAAGCGCATCAAAGGACGATTCGTTTGTTAGTATCTAAAAAGCAGTGCTTTTCGGAAATGCCTGCAAATGTCGCAACCAGTGCCATCTGTTGGTACATTTATTGATTAGAACAATTTTACAAACGAAGTATAAGTAATATTGTGTTGGCTTAATTTAAAAATAATTTATCAATCCCTATCAATTTACCCTTGTCGATGGTTCTCAACCGTAATTCAACACATGTGATTTATGATTTCACAGGCCAATAGAATTATGCTGTTTGACTTTATAGATGTGTATAAGCAGATATGAAACTAGGCGCTCCACTCAACTGGAGTTCGCGGAAGCCACAGCTTGGCCGGCCCAAACAGTTGCTTACAAGCGGCAGTAGACGGATCACATACGAGTATTGCTAGCCGAACAACTCCACCCTCAAATGTTGTTTTTCTGTAAAAACCGAGATAATAGCATTTCCATAAAGTTTGCAAAAGCGAATTTCTCACTGAAAGTGTGTGTTAATTTCATTAAAACTGCTAATCAAGCAAGAATATTTTTTTTTGCCTAATATTAGAAGTTTGAAAACAATGTTGGAGTACAAATGTTGGGCGCGCGTTTGGGGTGTTTCCCAACTATGCACCAGTATCGAGGGGATTAATGGCGCTAGTACCTCAGAGCATCTTCCATTGAAATACCGGTAGAAAAAGGACAGCATTCCCACCTGACGCCTGTGCTCTAAATATTGCCATCCGTTTGTTAAGATAAAAATTACCCATCCGCGCCAAGATATTTTCGACACATTGTCTATTCAAAAGTTCAAGATTTACAGACGTGGACTGATCGAGCACTACCTGACGTACAAACTGTCAAAACAACAGATTTTGACTTATTGCAGTTTAATACTGGGCCATCGGTATATCTGCAATCTGAAGGCATTCATCTTCCAGCAACAAATTTAAGCTAATGAATTTGCGATTTGAGCCGGAAATGTTACACGATTTTATTATTTATTTTCTCGTTTCGTAAAATGTGTTAGTGAACATTTGAACCCCCATTTGCGAGACTCTGTACCGTAAAACCTTCTCCGGGTCCCAAGAGGACGGGGTGGGTGGTAAGGAAATGCCTCAAATGCCTCTAATTTACCCGAGTAATCATCCCCGCTCCGACACGATAAATAATGCAACGTTTATAGGGCCGTCAATGTAAATTACTCCGTGACTCTATACACGAGAATAGAGACTTACCATGTTATAGAAACGATATAAACTGCTTCGGTGTACGGAACTCCGATGTGTTCCAAGAAGTACGAATCTATTTCAACAAGCGGTCCAAAAACTTGGTGTGTTATTTTTTTTTTATCGTCACGCTGTAGATCCACCTACAGTATGTTTACGACCTCCGTGATCGAGGGAATCCTCCACTACGAATGCAGAGGTCGCGGGTTCAAACAGTGGCGTGCGAAAAAAAACGATTATTCAATTTAATGTAATATCTTATTGAAGCTTATGAACCGTATTAATTATAATATGTTTTCATAATGGAGATTTATAATACAGTGGAAGTTACTCTAAGTATCGCCCTGGTGAAAGACCACCATTCACAATTGAAATGTTGATTGAAATGGATTTTAGCTGTCTTTGGTAACCAAATCTGAATAGCCAGGTATTTACCCACCTTCATCTCTCCCTTCCCCCCAATACCTTTAGCCTCACAACATACCCCAATTGGGGATGCCCTAGTCTCACTGGCTCCAGACGGTTGGGAGCAGTTGGGACTTTTGTGCGGTATTCATATAAAAAATAATAATACTGTAATATTAATATTAAATGTCTCAAATGATATATAAAACAAAAAAAGACACATACAATGAAAAGGTGACGATCGCATCTAGAAATCGAACGCAAGACGTTTGTTTTACCGGGACAGTGTAATGAATTTAAATATGATTTTGATAAAAACGGTGGAAAAATTAATAAAGTTTTATTAGATCAGTGGTTACAGTATTGTCCTGGTAAGACCGAGGTCCTAGGTTCAATTCCCAGATAAAACCGATACCTTTTTATTTTCTGTTTCATATTTCATTTGAGATTTTTTTAAATGTTATCTTCAATGATTTTTAAAAAACTTAATTAAATTGTGTTACTTCCCAATTGATTGATATAAAATAATATTTGTGGTATATTCCAGAGTGGTAGATTTTTTAATATTTTTTTTATATGAATACCACACGAGAGTCCCAAACTACTCCCAACCGACTGGAGCCAGTGAGACTATGGCATTCCCAATTGGAAATGTTGTGAGGCTGAAGGTATTAGGGAGTGGAAGGAGAAGGGGGAGATAAAGGTGGGGAAAAGGGAAAATACCTGGGGGTATTCAGATCTGGTCACCAAACACGGCTAAAAGCCAGTATTATTTTTAATTTCTTAATTGTGCAACAACACAAATTAATTCAATAAAAATTACTTGCGCACGCCGGGATTTGAACCCGCGACCTTCGGATTCATAGTCGAGAGCCTTACCTCTCGACCATGGAGGCCGTCAATATACTGCTAGGCCTGCTCTCAGTATCGTATTGTTAAAGGATTTTTTTTATTAAAGTTAAAAGCTATTTAAGTTGAAAGCTTTTTAGCAAAATATGTTAAAACAAAAATTATTGAACTTGAAATAGTTCCAATTCATATGGTCTAATATAAAAAAAAATTACATCTTAATTTACATGTTGCTTATTTATAAGATTTCATTTTTACATCTTACTCCAAATATGCTTAATCTAGGTACTTTTTTATTTCACTGGGAAGTAAGCTAAACAATTAGAATGCCTTTGTACCAGGGGTAGCCACACTTTTTTTATTTCACTGGGAAGTAAGCTAAACAATTAGAATGCCTTTGTACCAGGGGTATCCACACTTTTTTATTTCACTGGGAAGTAAGCTAAACAATTAGAATGCCTTTGTACCAGGGGTAGCCACACTTTTTTATTTCACTGGGAAGTAAGCTAAACAATTAGAATGCCTTTATACCAGGGGTACCCACACTTTTTTTTTTAGGAGCGTCTAGTTGATAAAAATTCTTGGGCGATCGACTGATATCCCTTCTAAATATCACGATAAAACAATAAAAACCCAATTACAATTTGAACCTGTATATTTAAAACAGATATTCTATAACGTTATAACTTTAATTTATCAAGTTTTTAACAATTTACTACCACTTTACATTACAATAAAGGCTTCCACACACACCATACAAGACAGAAAGAAGATATTAGACTAAAAAAAAGGAACAAATCCCAAACACAAAACTGTTTACCGTATTTTTGTGGATCTATATGCAGTATTTCTTGATCAAACCGAGTCAATCGACGTTCCACGTCTTTAAAATTCGGTAGTCCCCTTTTTACTAATGAAATAAATAAATACATTTTTGAAATGATAATTTTTTTTTCATTATGTAAACATTTTTTTTTTTTTTTATATGAATACCTCACAAGAGTCCCAACTGCTCCCAACCGTCTGGAGCCAGTGAGACTATGGCATTCCTAATTGGGGAATGTTGTGAGGCTGAAGGTATTGGGGAGGGGAAGGAGAAGGGGGAAGAGGAAGGTGGGGAAATACCTGGCTATTCAGATCTGGTCACCAAACACGGCTAAAAGCCATTTCAAGCAACGTTTCAATTCTGAATGGTGGTCTTTCACCAGGGCGATACTGAGAGTTTCTTCCACTCTGGAACGTGCGCAAATATACTATATATTATTTTTAAATGAATTAATTGTGAAACAACACAAATTAATTAAATAAAATTACTTGCGCACGCCGGGATTTGAACCCGCGACCTTCGGATTCGTAGTCGAGAGCCTTACCCCTCGACCATGGAGGCCGTCAATTATATTTATCAAGAAATACTACATATAGATCCACAAAAATACGGTAAACAGTTTTGTGTTTGGGATTTGTTCCTTTTTTTTAGTCTAATATCTTCTTTCTCTCTTGTATGGTGTGTGTGGAAGCCTTTATTGTAATGTAAAGTGGTAGTAAATTGTCAAAAACTTGGTCAATTAAAGTTATAACGTTATAGAAAATTCTTTCAATTTTTAATTATTAATAACTTTTGTTGAGATTTAAAAACCTCATTGTAACATTTAATCATTGAAGAAAATAATAATAACATAACCCAAATGAAAGATGAAACCGGAAAAAACAAGAAAAAATAAAAAGAAGCTGTCGTCAATTGACAAGACTGGACGCCATAATTTATTTACAAATTTAATGTAAATCAAATTTAATAATGTTATTATTAATTTCTGTAAGTATTTCAGGTTTTAATTGTTGTGACAGCTGTTTCGGCGTTCAAAGCAATTTCCAAACTGTAGTTAGGCTGCATTGAGACTTAATAATAAGTTTTTTGAAAGACTTTTATCATTTAATCATTGTAGAAAATAATATTAGCATTTGAAATATGAAAACGAAAAAAAAAAGAAAAAAAAAAGATTTGTCCATCTGGGACTCGAACCATGGTCCTCTGCCTATCCGGGGCAACCGCTTAACCAACTTGGCTAATGAGACCAGTTCAATTTATGTCATCTTCATCGATATCGTATCTCAAATTCAAGATTTGTCAATATTATTCCGGATAGGCAGAGGTCCTGGGTTCGAGTCCCAGATGCGACTGAAATTTTTTTTTTTTTTTTGCTTTTTTCTGGTTTCATCTTTCATTTGGGTTATGTTAATATTATTTTCTTCAATGAGATAATTCTTTGTTAAGCACTCATTATATCTAATTTCTTGAGCATTTCCGGTGCTGACTTTTGAAACACCACTCGGAATCGAGACGTTGTTTGAAATGGCTTCAGCCAATTTTATTTAAGCATTGTTTGAAATGATTTTTAATTAATGATTAATGACGCAAACGAATTATAAATAAAATTAATAAGAAATGTTTTATAAAAAAAACACTGTTTAATATATAAATCAACGTGTTTCGGAAGCGAAGCTTCCCTCATCAGGATACAAATATTATTAACAAATAATGACAAGAATAGACAAATAATAAACATAGAAAAACTATAACAAAAGAATATACAAATTACAAATATGAACTAAAATTAACAACAAGCGATGAAAGTAGGTAAGTGATTAATTAAAAATGTAAAAGTAATTGAAAATTAAAAAAGTCATTATAATATAATAAATACGAAATGCTTCCGAAACATGTTATATTTAACATTTATATAGTAAATATTGGTTTTTACGAAAAAACTCTTGTTAATTCTTTTTTTAAATAATTTTACATTCAATGAAGAAGTAATTCAATAAAGGTTATGCAGGCACGCCGGAATTTGAACCCGCAACATTTGGATTCATCATCAAAGATCTCACATCGTTTCTCATCGACTGGATTGTCGCCCGGCGATATATTGGGCTACCTCGATTCTCATTAATTTTAATAGCCTGTTAAAATAATCGATCATGTCGAAATTGATATCTCCGTTATGTCTGCCACTCGAACGAACACGAAATGTCACGGGAGAGGCACGAACATCGAGTGCCGCCGGCAGATACGAGTATTGCACGAAACTTGTATGTTCCAATCGACGGTACAATGGAAACTTCATCAAGTCGCTAAGTTAGTTTGGGTTCCTCATTCAAAACTTCAACGTCTTCCATAATGCAGTTTGATCGCTAACATGAATACGCTATTAATTATTATTCTATCCGTATTTTCTCCAGTTTCACCACAATTTAATTTTATTTTTTTAAATATTTATTTATTCTTATTGATTGAAGATAATATTAAGAACGTTAGAAAGGAAAAATGAAACATGAAACCGAAAACACAAAGTAAAGAAAAGGATAACGATAGCAACTGGGACTCGAACCCAGGACCCCGTGGCCCATCTAGAACCTTGCGCTCTAATTCATTGAGTTCGCTATCAAACATTGATTTCTAAGAACTGTTATAATCGCCTTGAATTAATTCCCTTATATTCCAGGCATTAGAATATTTACCACTTACAAATGTATTTAAATAACCTATACTTATTTTTTGTATCGTGTACGCACATCGACTTTGAGTGCAACGGGTGCGGTTTAATTTCATTCAATAATATAATCAATTACTCATAATCACGTAAAACTGCTGTTATATATATTATATTTAATATATAGTGCGTAACTTTATTTATAGCCCATTCCTCTTGAAATGCTATCGCAGCTTATCGCTTATACATGCCTAAAAACTGCAGCCGTAGTCGTCGCCACGACTTGTTCAAGATGTTTTAGCACAGCATATTTTATTTTTTATTTTATTTTATTTTATTTTATTTGGGAAACCAACAGTTTACAGCAATAATTACATTTATCAAATATATTTAAAAAATGAACCAATAATAGGTTTTCACTTAAGCATTTAAATTATTTAGTTTTGAAAAAAAAAGAGAAGAAAAAAGTTACAAGGTTAGCCTATGAGGTTAGGATAATGGGAGGGAGGGGAAGGGAAAGGGAATATCATAACTAGAGGAATGGTTCTATTAAATAAAATTTCTAAAAAAGTAGATATATTTAATTCTTAAAATAACCTTTAAACATGAAATCCTGTACTGTAAATGATAAGTAACAACAAGTAATTACAATAATTAATTAATGTTATCCTCATTTTTTTATCAAATACGCAGTCTAACATTTAATGGTAGATAAATACATAGGAGCACAATGGTCCAAGTGCATATTTTTTACTTTAACCGAACGGTGTTCAGAAATTAGTGGTACCTTCCGAAAAGAGATGATTTTACATCATATTCTAAGACATTTTTAAGTTTCAACTTTTTCATTATTTAACGCTTTGCAAGGAATATAATTACTAGGAAATGAGATATTTTTAAATGTATGTATCAAAATAACTCTGAATAAGATGTTAGATAAATAAAAATCCAAAATTAAATTCACCGATTTAAATTATAATTTTTTTTAAAGACATTCAAAAATTAATTATGTTTTACGTTGCTTCTCAAACTATCAAATGCGATTATGTTAAAACATTTGAATGTGAAGAATACATTTCAAATACGAAGTGAGTAGCTTTGTATTGCCATAGTAATAACATTTTGTAGTTTCAAAATAATATACATATATATGTCTAATTTTAATCGGGTGGTATTAATGTGTTACATATATTAGAGATTTGAGCAATATACTATTGTGTGCAATATATATTCTTTCCTAGTATAAGCTGATGGTTATACTTGGGAAAGGAGTGCTAGCGGTTTTAAAAAATGACTTTATAGTGTAAGAAAATACATATATAAAAGAAAAATACAAAATGTTACAACTGAGGAAATTTAAGTATACAGAAACAAGAATAACGATTTTTAAATTTACAAAAGTATATAAATAATTGATGTTTTACAGATATAGTGAAACTATACCTATAGTGAAAACAAATATAAATAATCAATTTATTTTTTTATAACTTATTGAAGTTTGTAAACCTCATTGTAATATTTAATATTTAAAGATTATCTTCTTCAATGATTAAATATAAATAAGTTAAATAGAGAAATTTAAAAAAAAGGCGTCAACTTGGGAAAGATAAGTATATAATAGAAACATGAAATGAAAAACAATTTTTTTTAAAACATGTTTTTAAAAAAGAGAAATAAAAAATTGTCTGCATTTTAACATATGTATTTAAACATGTGAATATTAGAAAATACACACTTTTTTTACTATGCAATGAATTAGGGTTGGTGTTTAAAAAATATTTCTAGTTTTTTCTTGAATACGTATTCGTATTTTCATCATTTATCCGTCGGTAGGTCATTGAATAATTTGTCCGTCGGTAAGTCATTGAATAATTTGTCCGTCGGTAGGTCATTGAATAATTTGTCCGTCGGTAGGTCATTGAATAATTTGATGCCTTTATATACAAAATGATGTTGGGTTGCTCTTGTCCGTAACAGTGGTACCGTTAGACCTCCTATGGTGTTATTTCTAACACTAGTACATATTGTTACTGTTATATGTTTCGAGTAATGCTATATCATTGTATATTTTTTGATAACGATGGGACAGAAAAGAGTTTTGAAATACTGTTTCTTGAGAAATCGGGTGGTTTTTTAAGAATATTTTTTTATAATTAAGTGTCAAGCTGTACTCGAACGTATTATTTAAAAAAAAATACTAATAATATTCGTTCAATGATCTACGTTTAATATGTTTCTAGCATCGTTCATCTTTCGAACCAAATTCATTTTACGACTTTCCAATACTCGAGGGTGATCGGTTTCCGCTTCTGGTGAGGGAGGGGCAAAGGGTGGGGGTGGGGGAGGTTATTTCACACCCCCAGTAATCACTTCTGTCGGCACTTTGCTGCTCGAAGACTGTTGGTAATATTTTGTACCGAAGGCTCTATCTGCGTATCCCCACGTTTACAGGATCTCGTTTAAGATTTCGGTAGATGGTTGTAATTTTATTTGATTTAAATAAGGGAAGATTTTTACTGGTTGACCTTGATCGCTATTGGAAATGACTTGAAGGTTGTATACGAGTACTTGCACAGTTCGGTGAAGTGTGATTGCTATTTTATGGTTTTTTTTATCATCTCTCAAATCGCTGTAGGATCAACAGCTATTAATTTTTATTAAATATATCGATTTACATCATGTGCACAGCAAATAACACATTTTATATCAAAATATCCTCATACCCGGCGTTGCCCGGGGACATGAATGGTTTGAAGGATTTTGAAGTTCTGAAATTCTGTTTTAAGGGGTGGGAAAGGGGGAAAGGGGCGTTTTTTTCAAATCTCGTGTAGAGAGTGAGTTTCCTCTTGTTTCAAAAGTCAAGTGTTCAAAATTTGATGAATCTCAAAATAAAACTGTAGATTATTATATAAAACAAACAAAAACCGCCCGCCCGGGATATTTTTCCTTATATAATAGAGAAGAAGATATAAGCAATTCGTAGAATTGAAGATATAACCAGAAAAGCATTTTTTTATGTGAATCCCGCCTAAAGGACTCTTGTGTTCCAAATTTGAGTATTTTGTGAGGATGAAGGGAGTAGGAAGGTTTATGTGAATACCGCAAAAGAGTCCCAACTGCTTCCAACCGTCTGGAGCCAGTAAGACTATGGTATCCCCAATTGGGGAATGTTGTGAGGCTGATGGTTGTGAGGAGGGGAAGGATAAGGGAAAGAAGAAGGTGGGTAAATACCTGGCTATTCAGATCTGGTCACCAAACACGGCTAAAAGCCATTTCAAGCGACGTTTTAATTCTGAATGATGAAGGAAGCAAAAACGAGGGTTCGGTAGTACCTGGCTATTCAGATATGGTCAACAAACGCGGCTAAAATCATTTCAAACAATTGGATTCTGAATAGTGGTCGCTACCAGGGCGATACTCAGAGTATCTACCACTTTGGAACCAATGTTCCGTTCACGATTTTTTGGTAAGACAAAAAAAAAGTAAAACAATAAAAAATCTCAGCATTCAATAAGCGGTTTTTTTATATTCGATTCGTAATGCAATATTTTCTTACTTGTAAATACGAGATAAGTTCGATAGAAAAACGCTACGAAAATATCTCAATTCTTCCAATTATTTTGGTCGAACTTCGAATAAAACAAAATATCGTCTGATTGCTTCATTTGAATGCGGAATCGACAACGTCTATAAATCATACTCGACATAAATCTGCGCAAATATAAAGTAGGAGAATCTGAATATCGAGCCTCGTATGTCGTATTATATTATGTACGCACATATAAAACATGTTTGAAATAATATTATCATGTAAAGTTCCGATGGTTGAGTTTGTTTCTTGAATTTTAGAAAAGATTTCTTCTCCAGCTGTATTCGTCCGTAGGGGGATGGATTCATATGTTCGCGACTAATACTCTTGGCCGCACTGGCCGACGAGTAACCTGATGGAAGCTTCGCTTCCGAAACATGTTGATATTTATATATTAATCAGTGGTGTACACAAAATATTTATCTAGGCTACGAATCCGAAGGTCGCGGGTTCAAATCCCGGCGTACGCAAGTAAATTTTTTTTAATTAATTTGTACTGTTTCACAATTAATTCATTTAAAAATAATATGTTGTATATTTGCTCACGTTCTAGAGTATATCGCCCTGGTGAAAGACCACCATTCAGAATATAAACTTTGCTTGAAATGGCTTTTGGACCTGTTTGGTGACCAGATCTGAATAGCCGGGTATTTCCCCACCTTCCTCTTTCCCTTCTCCTTCCCCTCCCCAATACCTTCAGCCTCACAATATTCCCCAGTTGGGGATGCCATAGTCTCACTGGCTCCAGACGGTTGGGAGCAATTGGGACTCTCGTCCGGTATTCATATATAAAATTATTTATAAAATTTTGTTTTACTATAAAAACTTATTAAAATAATTACAAGATACTAACACCCCTTCGTGTAACCCTACCCCTACCCATTTTCACTCCATCATTCATTTAATATCCCTATCAGCCTTTATATATCTCGTAAACATACTTCCCAAATATATCGACTTGCTCCAAGTATTCATGAGTTGTCCCCATTTTTTAAAATAAAATACAACCATGAACATATTATTGTTTGGAACTTGGATTGTAGAACAAAACAAAAGAGCATCGTGGACAATTTTCGAACTTGCAGCACTGAGATCGATATTTGAACATTTTGCGACCTTTTGTGACCTCGGAGGTCAAGATGAAATATATCACACTGTTGCTGTTAAAAAACTACATTATATTATTTTCAATTCGACCCCGTTACCTATTCCAGCAATTAGTTAATGCGTAATAAAGAAACATACAAACAAACAAACCAATATATATGCATACACGAAATTTATGTACGTTGGATTATTTCATATCTACATTTCTTCATAACCTCAATTTGGTCGATTTTATGTTATTCTTACGCGGATAAATTTCTTACTTATTGCTTATTATTGCATTCATTTACTTAATCAGTGGCAGTTCGTGGCCTATGTCATCGGGAGTTCAATCGGAGATTAAAAAAAGTGAGAAAAATCCTTCTTTATAAAAAAATACTATATTGCCATATACCTTTTGATATGATACCTTTTTATTTTTCTGTTGTTTTTTCGGATTCGTGTTTCATTTGCGATGTGTTAATATTATCTTCTTCAATGATTAAATATTACAATGAGGTATATAAAAATCAATAATTAAAAAAAAATGAATACTTCATTCTAGACTTGTAAAAAAAGTCAATAGATGTCTCATATAAATAAAATCGGATAGATATATCCGAGACTCTATTCCGATTGCAATTGTGTTCGCGAAGAACTTTGCAATCATCATAAGGATAGCAGCCAATAAATAGCCACACACCGCCTTGTAGATTTTGAAGGATTGCTCGCTCGGCACGGTTTCCGCCGAAGCGCCACGATGATGATAACGTATAAACTACTTCTTAGGACAGAAAGCCCCATCGTCTATGTACTAATGTCGAGAATATGCAAAAGAAATTCTTACGATTCCTCTACATGAGAAAATTCGGTTTTTACCCATGGTTGTTTCCAACAGCATTTCTCTCGGGATTGCTGGGTATTTGCAGCCTTAGATCTAGGAGAGATATAGCAATACTGCTTATGGCTCATAAACCATCCTGGTTGAAATAAGATTTTATGTCCCTGATAATTTCACGCGAGGCCACCAACACAGACTGCTGTTTCTTCCCAGGTTCAGAACTAACATAGTAATGGTGATGCTTCTGGGAAGACTTACTGGGTTAATTAATTAACTGTCTCTCAGGAAATGTGGATATTTTCCACAAGACCTACAATAATTTTAAGCACGAACTAAGTATTATGTTTTAATATTATGTTCCTACTTATAACCCTTGTTTCGATAGCTCCGAATGAATCCCAATTCTGGACTGGTTATTCTGGAGAACCAGATGAGAAAAAAACGGTGAAGGAAGTACTGAATTGAAACGGGTAGATGCCACGGAAATTGAATTATGCCTACCCTGTTCGTGGATTCTTAGCACTTATTTTACCTGACTGATCACTTCACTACTCCAGATTTGGCCAGCTGCTAGATCGTGGCGGTGAACTCTCTTGTCATTCCGCGACGAGCATTTAGATCAAACTACTCAGGCACTATCACTCTCCAGTGATATTTAGGGATCAGGTAGGGAGGGGAGGGTAGTCAACTATATGATAATTATGCATTTAATATGCCAAAACAACTCTTTTAAAACTATTTGTGTTTTACCTACATGTTATATAATTACGCTAACTATTGGTGTTTATAACTGTTTTTTGCATAATGTATAAATAAAAAAATAAACACTGAATTCATAACCCCCGTATGGAATTCTTTTCACCTTACCTATACGAGTAGGTGGATTTTTTGGCAGCGAATTTGAATGGCACGCTGTTGAAAGTGTGATAAAATTACGATAATATTTTTTTTTTTTTATGTAATCGCCATTGTACATAATGCAATCAATAATTTATTACAGTTACCTACAATTAATGATAAAAATATACCAAAAAGAACCTTAGAGAAAGAAAAATATCCCTGGAAATGCTGTGATCGGCCAGGTATACACCAAAACTCTATGAAAGAATCCCGTAAGTGCCCATATTGGTAAAAAAAAAAAGTGTAAGAGTGTATACGGCTAAGAAAAAAAAATCTGGACCAAAAAAAATCGTCTGATGTCATAAGTGTTAACAAGTGCTTTTAAAAATAAAAAAAGTGAGAATCCTTCATAATTATAACTGGGCAATTATTAAAATATATTTAAAAATCTTAAGGGTTATAATCGTGTGCTTTCGTCGCGTCGCGTGTTACGTTTCGTTGCTGACGTCACGTTGGAGTGTGCAAGTGTTACGAACTCGAGGTTATGAGCTGTGCCACGTTTTCTGATGTGCGAAAAGAATCCTTATGCAACCTTTCCTTAACGGATGTCCGTGCAGGCTAATGGAGACTATAGCAGAGGACCAGGAAACAGACTACGAACTCGGTAAATAGAAACTATCTAAATGTTATTTTTCTTTTTAAATTTTATTTCAAACAATAAAAGGTTGTATTGTAATTTTTTGTGCATTTTTCACCCTTAGATTTATCACTGTATGATGAATTATGGCTGGCGAGTGTAATGTGAACAGAACCATCTAAATGTAACATTTTATTTATCATGTTTTTTTTATGTATTTCCATTTTATGTATGTATTATAAAATAACTAGATTATCCTAATAAGTTATAATTTTTATATTATACAAGTGATGCATCCGCATAAAATTTTATAAAAGCAACATCCGTTCACAGTTGATGTTGGCTTCGTGAGAACGGGTCGTTTCGCCGACCCGATTTTGTGTAAATCGGCTCGTATGTGGAACGAATCTTTCCTCCTAGATTTAATCAAGGCCCGCATTAATAAATCCTTTCCTGCAGCTCCCTCCTTAATTCGCTTCAAAACGTTACCCAACCGGGTAGCGATATAGTTCCCCTGCATGTGCTCCATACATACCACACAGGGGTGCTCTTTGGAGGAGTCGCGATCACAAACGATTTATCTCAATTCTGCAAGGCACAGTTTAACACGAGTAATTATTTTACGGCTGACAGCAGTACCACCTTCAAAAAGTTTGTCGATTTCTATACGTATCAGAAATGTCCTCTTCTTCGTATGGTGGAAGAACGTTGGTGATGGTCATAGTGGGATGCTGAGGTTATGCAGCCAGTCATCGGCATCAGGAGTCACTGGGTTCAGCACAGATGTGCCATAGTGAAACTGATGAAGGGTACATTCTTCTACGATGTGTTCCGCGTTTGAATATGTTCACATTCATAAAGTGCGAATCCTTTAGGCCCCACTTGTGCATCATTAACGAACAAAGGCCGTGACTGCACCGGATGCTGTTTAATGAGGTCTACGTCTCCAGAGGGAGAAAGAACCCTGGCAATATAATAGTAGGATCTACAACAAGTTGCTTGTTTTTCACGTCCGAGGTCTGCCACTGAGTAATGCACGATTCTTCAGAGGAGTATCGTGATAGAAGCAGTCTTTCGTCTTCGATCCAAAAAGGTTTGCTGAACGTTGGGAGGCTGGCCGGGAGGTTTACGATTTAAATGTATCAGAAATAGCTTTTTCTATCTCGCTGCACTAATAAAATCGTTTTAAATAATTAAATTAATTAAATAATATTATTTTGTATATACCACTATTTAATAAATAAATATGAACATCCTAGACTTGTAAAAAAAATCAACAAATGTCCCATAAAAATAAAATTCGGATAGGTATATCCGAGACAATATCTAACGATTACAAATAAATTCTGGCAGAATATTGAAGTTATAAAAGGTAGCAGTCAAAAAATATATCGGAATTACTTCTATTTTTGCAACTGATAATACATGGTGGAATTCCACTATATTAATATAATAAAACAAATATAAAACTTATTTCCACTTTAATTTTATTTTACCGTAACCGGTTTGAGCTTGTTAAAACTATCTTCAGACTGGGTCTAGTCATCCAGTCTGAAGATAGCTTTAACAAGCTGAAACCGGTTACGGTAAAATAAAATAAAAGCGGAAATAAGTTTTATATGTGTTTTATCATTTTATTATATGGGAATTAATTGAGGATGATATTGACAGTTCTTAGAAGTCGAAGTATGATGGTACCGATAAAAACGACAGGATGGATTGGGGTAGCCGAGCTACGGCTCAATGTATTAGAGCGCAGGGCCGGGATAGACCATGAGGTCCTGGGTTCGAATCCCAGCTGCTACCGTTATCTTTTTTTCTTTTCTGTGTCTTTTCGGTTTCGCATTTCGATTTGGGAGTTGTTGATATTATCTTCAATAAATAAAAATATATTACAATGAGGTTTATAGTCAGCTTCAATTAGTTATTCCAAAAATTTAACATTAATCCTACACTATCTAAAGATTACAAATAAATTCGGGTAGAATCTTGTACTCTTGACAAAAATGTAGCAGCCAAAAATATATAAAAATAATAGAAGATGATATTGTCTGTTCTTAGAAATCGAATTATGATACCGATAAAAATGACGGATTGGGGTGGTTGTAGCTCAGTGGATTAGAGCGCAAGGTCCCGGATAGACCAAGAGATCCTAAGTTCGAGTGCCAGCTGCTACTGTCACCTTTTTTCTTTTCTGTGTCTTGTCGGTTTCATGTTTCATTTTGAGAGTTTTTAATATTTTCTTCGATGATTAAACATATCCCTTTTTTATATTTCGTTCTTAATGTCATACCAAAAGTGATAGCTTTTTATATAAATACGGTTATATCTATAGTTATATACCTATTCATTTTTTTCCATATCTATATTAAATATTGTCATCATTTAACCCACATTTGGCACAGATCAGGGGTGTCCCTAACGCGATATGAAATGATACACTTTAGTGTACCGCTAAGGACATGTGACAAGTACTGGGTATTGATCTTTGCGAACTGGGGCGCTTCTACCTTGCATTAAGTCTGCTAACAGCATCAAGTCTACCGGGAAATATTACTTCCCTGAATGTTTCTTTAACCCTCGAAGGGGAAATGTTACTTCGTGGAATGTTACTTTAACCTTTAACCCTCCAAAAACAGATTTATTTTCACTGGAAAACGCAGCAAAAAATCTGCTTGAAATTCTGAAAATAAATCTGTCTGATTCTTTTAAAAAAATTTATATTTTTATAAGGATTATTATTTTTAATATAAAACGGTTTCTGGTTTTCACCCTTCAATAGTGTTCTTGGCCATCATTTGAAATTATGGAGAGTGGGAAGACGAAATTATGTATAAATGTTATTTAAATGGGCAAATTTCAAAATTTACATGGAAGATATTGATTATTCATTTTCAGAAAATGTTACTTCTTACAATGTTTCGAGAACCCCTTTTTTCTCTGCGAAAAAAAGCTTCCTAAAATACACTCGACATTCTCGTAATAAATTTCTTTGCTTCAAAATTTAAAACAATTATTGTGAACTGTTTGGAATATGTGTTAATGTTCACAACTAATCAGTAAAGTTAGTTCGGATTTCAAAATATAAGGATTGAAATGCTAAGGCTACCTCCACACGTTCATACTAGTAAGAGGTAAGCAAAACGGATGGCCCATCGTTCCGTTCTCCTTTCCTGTGGCCACCCTTTTTCTGGGCCAGGAAAGTGCCGTTGCACGACTCGGTTTAACCATTTATGGCGAAACCACTAGTTTTGGCCCATAAAATCGACAATCTTTAAAAAAAATTGTCTTTTTAACTTTATAATCATTGAAACAACCCATAGAGTGTACACCAACACAAATAATGAAACATAATATTTAGGTCTGGATAAAAACAAAAGGTACAGAATTTTGAATAAAACCAAATCAAACATAACATTTACGTTAAATATAATTATTATATGTATTTCTTTGTCTTTCTTTTAATATTTTTTAACATAATAATGTAATGAATTCACAACATTACCATGTACATCTAAAACACGTGAATACCTCAGTACAGGTTCTCCTAATAAGGTGTTCAAGAAATACTATAAAAATATTTTATTATATATGTAAATGTGTTATAATAATTGTTGATATATTAAATAAATAATTTACAATACAGGTCATTCTTACTTAGGGGCCAGCACTCAAAAATGGCCCTAAACATTACTTTACAGTTTACTAACTCAAGCAATAACAAATAATTTATCTGTAAGTTCTACCATATATGAGTAGTTAGAAAAATGTATAAGTTTCCAAAAGACAAAAGTTCTCATAACCTTTAAATTCTATAAAATAATTCCAAAATATTTGAAAATACGTGCAGCTTCAGCAATTTTGGACGTTTTTCCTAAAATTCAAGTACGTATTTCATATTGTATTTAAAATATTACGATTTGAAGGTTATTGTATTTCGAAAGCTTAAACATTTTCCTAATTACACGTATAGAACTTACAGATAAATCATTCGCAATATTTCTTGAGTTAGCAACCTGCAAAGCGCATATATTTTTTGATGCTGACTGTTAATACTACATTATACACAAGCTGTAATATAAAAGTGTATTTTTTTAGTTTATTTATAAAGAAATGTTGTTTATATAAGACTGTAAAATAAATGTAAATAAATAAACGAATTTACCGCTTTCCTAATATCAAAAATTCTTCAGCTCATTTAGAAAGAAAACAGACTTGGAAAATGCCTACCCAAGCAGAGTGTGCTTATTTCTGACTACGAGTGAAAGGCTGAATGCGTAAGGATTGTGTACCCGCTCTGGCGGAAGTTAACGGATAAAGGACACCTTATTTCCCTTTTATTTTATTGTTATCATTCCAGCTTCCTCTGCCAGTGCCCATAAACTCTAAGTGAGGTAAATAGCGCAATAACGTTGTTTTAATTCATTAGGAACTTCTTCAAAGGCACGAGAATTAATGGAAAAACAGTATTTAATATTTGGTTTTTGCTGAGAGAATTTATGTAACATAAATTGTGAAATTTTCTATTAGATTTTAATAAGAGTAGCCTATTTTTTTCTAATTTAAAACATTTTTCCCGGTCATTAATGAAAAGCTTCTCAACTTGGTTTTACATGACTTTTTTACTTCCCGGTTTCGACCGAGTTTCAAAATCTTTTACAGACAATTCAGAACAAACATAATGCCGTCTTCTCGAAATTTTTGATAGTTAAATGGATATTTCGAAGCTTCGTAGCTCATGGTGGAAATAATGTAGCGATTTTTTTTCTTAAATAGCTGTATTAATTTTAGATATTTCATGACACCTGAAATCACAGCACAAGGGTTTTTACAATTTTTTGCTTTATAACAAATAATATGGCGTTTTCACTAATATTTTCACAGGTAACTGGATATTTCAAAGCGCCAGAGCTCAAGATGGAAATGATTTTTGACATTTCAAACAGAAAATGCTGTGCAAATTTCAAAACACCAGAAATCACCACACGCGAGTTTTACAACTTTCTGCTTTATAACAAACAATATTTATTTATTTAATATCGACGGTATAAATATACCATAAACGATAATTACATGTCACAGTTAACTACAAGCATGACATTTTGAGCGATAAATGGATATTTGAAAGCTCCATAGCTCGCTATGGAATAATGTCGCAGACTTAAAACAGTTGTGGTGATCTCAGACGTTCCCATTCCAGACAAAAATAAATAAACAGTATGGCGTTTTCACAGACATTTTGACAAGTAAATGGATATTTCAAACTTCCATGGTCCACAATGGAAATGGAAATGTTGCCGACTTAAAACAGTTGATCTTAGACATTCCCATTCCACACAAAAAAAGCTGTCCAAAATTTTATGACACCAGAACTCACCGATCGGGTGTTTTTATAGAGACAATTAAATTGACTTTTCTGCTTTAAGGGTAGTTAGATACCTGAATATTAACATCATCTTCAAAATAATTTTTTTACAACAGTTCGGGTTTCAATTTTTCCTTGAATTCTCACCGACACAATAAAGTTAGAAAAAATCGCATTACGAAATGCACACAAATCTATCGCAATAGGAGATTAAGATAATCGCAATTTCAAAAAGTCGATATTACGTTCTAAACCGCCCCAAACTACATCGCCCCGCCCCCGCCCGCTCGGCTCCGCGCGATATCCAATTTCGCCCCTGGGCGCAAATAATTTATTTACCTTGCACTCCTGACGGGAACTTGAGACCGCTCTGTATATTGGGTTACAGCCCCCTTTGGAAGGGTGTCTTCAATCCTTGGGTTTTTTCTTAAGATTTTTTTCAAGAGTACAAATCAATAAAAAAAAATATCGATGTTTTCTTATTTACATATTATGATATATACCGCAGTGGCGTGCACAGAGTTTTTAATCAGGGTAAGGAGTAGGAAAAACAGTTAATTAGTTGATATTTAAAAACATTACCAAATAACCGCTTCATTTATAAAAACATTATTGTCATATTTGTGTACATAAATCGTAATAATATAGTTAACATTTTATATAACAATATTTAATACTAGTCTACCATTAAAATCATTTGCTTGTGGATATAAGAGGAGTGTACATTAATTTGCTAGTAGTTAGATATTTTTATGGTACATGTATAATCATTAAATATTAATATAATATTATGTTCAGTCTTAAGTACATTGCAGTTTGATTATGAAAAAAATAAATATAAATAAATGTTGTGTCTAGAGACATTTGCATTAAGTGTAAGTATATTGTAACATAACAAAGAAAATGTAATTAAAAATAAATAAATGTATTTAAAAATATTCTAAGTATTCACCACTTTATAAATATACATTGATATCTACATGTTTCGAAAGAATATATGAATACTAAAAAATTATTTCAAGTATAGACAAATGATAAAAATAATAACACAATAATGTAAGAATAGACAAATTATAAACATAAACAAAAATTGATTAAAGTGGGTAAGTAATTAATTTATATTAAAAATTAAAAAATAAATAATTTTTATTATTAATATTAATATGAAAATAAATTCAAGAGAGAGTTATTTTCTTTTATATTCGATTATTTATTAAATTTAATTCACTATCAACGCTTTTTCTGATTTCTAAAATTTCAAATGTATCTAATTGTAAACCGGTTGTATTTGTATGTAAAAAAAAATAAATCTTTATTTATATCAAATGAATGATTGGTTCCTAAAATATGATTTAAATTCAGAATAGTTATTATTTAAACACCCTCGGTGTTCCTTAACTCTAATATTTAAATTTCTAGAAGTTTTTTTTTTTACGGTAACTCCACAGGTAGACCCTGAAGGAAATAATTTCCCTCAAGACCTATATCATCTTTGGGGATGTTGTGTGGAGGGTCTTTTAGAGGATAGGAAGGAATGAACTTGGGTCTTGAAGAGACCCATGTTGTAAGATGGAGGAAACACAGAGGTCGGCAGATCGTTCCACAGCCGAGCTGTTGAACAGAGGAACGAGTCATAAAAGCGACTCGTTCTCATATGACAAATATCGACTGTGTGCAAATGTTGGGCACGCGTTTAGCGTGTTTCCCGACTGTGCACCGGTGCCGAAGGGATCAATGACGCTAGTTCTTCACAGTATCTTCCATTAAAATACCGGTAAAACAAGGACAACAAGGAAGTCTTTCCTCTGTAAGAATAGTTGCAATCGTTACAAATTAATTTATATACCCCCGATTTATTTAAAATATTATCTTTATCTTTATTATTCAAAATACATTTTTTAAATTTATTATTACTATACAAACTGGTTGGATAGTATTTGGGATGTTTGTAATTATTAAATTTGATGTATTATTATTTGAAAACAATATTTTTCTCCACTATTTAATTACATCAGTTATTTGTGGATATGAATAAGATTTAATAATTTTTTTTCTTAAATTTTGTTTAATATATTATCTATTAATTTAGTACTATAACCGTTATCTATTGCAATCTGTTTAATTATATTTAATTCTTTGTTAAAATTATTATTTGATAGAGGTACATTAACTAATCTACTAAGGATGGAATGAAAAGCTGATAATTTTTAAGCAAAATGATGATTAGAAGTATTATGTATAACTATGTCTGTATATGGTAAGTATCTTTACGATATATATTAAATTCTAATTTATTATCAACAATAGAAATATCTAGTCTAAGAGATTGATGCTAAAATTTTGTGAAATAATTTTTTTTATGGATTTTATTTAGGAAATAAAAATGAATATATTTTTATGAATGCTAAGTATATTTTTTAATTCATTTATTAATAATGACGCCACAATGTGAATACCAATCGTTTGAAGAAATTATAAAAATAAACACATAATTTGTATATATTTTTGTTGTTGAGAGTAAAATATGATATTTTATATGACTGACTTAAGTGGTAACAGTGTTTTTTTTGTTAAGAATGTATTTATAATATTTATGACCGAATTCAACATTTGTATTTTATCAGTAATGATTCTGATTTCTTCCTGCAAATTATAAAAATAAAAAAAAAACACTTTCCTTGGTGATAGTGGTGTTGTGCAAAAAAAGTGTTTAGTTTTTGGCATGATAATATATAATTAAGTCTAGTACTATTTTCCGTTATGAATGAATGTTTATCTTTCTCTTTTATAATTTGTATAATTAAATTTTTCACAAATAAGTCCTTAAGTGTGGGAACATTGAATTCTTGGAATAGTCTATCAGTTTATGCATATTACAAGCCAATTACTGGACATGTAAATTTCAATACTTTTTTAGACCGCACAGCTGCGTGAAAAAGCCAATATGATATGATAGTTATTTCGTTAGTAAAGTTATACTAATCAATAGAGGTACCAGCAGATGGCACCGGTTGTGCTACATTTGTAATTTGTACCACACGACCTTTTGCGACGCTAACACAAACGAGTCTTCTCTTGAATGCGCATTGCGCACACATGTACATTTTTTATTCAGTATACCGTCAACATTTAAATATGACATTTTACGTACTTACTTTCTGATTTTGACACGCTATAGTAGGGCGTTCAGTGAGACGCCTGGGGCTACGTTTCGTAGCTGGAAATTCGCGCTTATTTTGAAAGTATTGATGGATTTCTTGCAATTTTATAAATTTTAGTGTTTTTTATGCGAGTAACGGAGAGTAAGCATTGCTTCTGTGCCTACATGAAATGCACGCCTCTGATGTATCTTATACATGGAAAAATAAGATCATAAATATTATTGTGATTCGTCCTTCTATTTTGCCGTTATCGCTTTTGTGGATAGTCTTTTTGTAATTTTTCGTAAGAGTACAACGGTCTAGAGCCTAATGAATTAGAGAATTTTGGGGGATGCATCAGTAACTTGAGGAATGCACGAGTTATTTGAGGAATACGTCAATGATTTGGGGAATGCATCAGTAATTTGGGGAATGCATCAGTAATTTTAGCAATATTATGTGTCGATAGAAGTGGGAAGGATAATGATAGCAGGATGCTGACAGTTTTGAAATATCTATCTATGTATCGTTTTTCAATGAAGTTTTCTGAAAGCAAGTCGGTACTAAGTAGCTTTCATTCACACATAAAATGCGCTTTGATGACACTCTCAATTTTTGCCCTTGCTAGTTTTTAAGACAGAGTCAAAGAGCTTACCGCTCTGCCACGGGGCTCATCATTAGCATAATCGATATACCGTTTTCCCAAACCCCTATAAAAATAAGAGCGGCGATCGTTTTTGCGACCAACTGATTGTTAGAATTGATTAAATAATAATAATAATGTCTTTATTTTAGCAGAACAAAGCGGCTAGTGCAATACTCTGTCTGCCATATAAAAAGAACACATTTAAGAAATAATAAAAAATTACATGATGTGGAAATATGATATAAAAAATAAATGAAATAAAAAAAAAATTAAATTAAAATAACATATTTAGCACTTATGCTACAGTGGCCTGAGGGAAATTCTCCATCTACGATGTAGGGGCGCGCCCTGCCACTGGGCGACGGCCTGGACAAGAATGTTTTCCGATCTCCGGTAGCGCTGACTCGTCCTGGCTATTCTTTGGCGCATCAAAGCAGCGAACCCATGCATCCTTCCCTCTGCGAACATCTGCGAGGCGCTGCATCGCCAAGGGAGGCCGAACAGCGCCCTGTAAGCGTCGTTATATTGTACTCGGAGTGTGTATTAAGAGCATTCGAAACATAATTATCCTACGCACTCACAGATGGCGTTAATTTAAATATTCTATAAAAAAACTGTTGTTGGCTGTTGTACATACAAAATACGTAATATAAAACAGAATAAATAAAATTGTTTTTATAAGTAAACTGAATTCCTTCAAGAAACACGCTAACACATAAGTACAGAATTTTTATAAGTTCCTTGAAGGAATTCAGCTTTAAACTTACAATTAACAAATTATTTCATTTCATTTTCCGTATGTACAACAAACCAATGCCAACAAACATTTTTTCTCAGTATTTAAAGCTATTACATTTAAAAGCAGTTTTTTGTATATTTAAATTAACGCCATCTGTTAGCGCGAAGCGTTAAAACGTTTCACATCATTAAGTGAACAAAATGTATAGTTTTTTTATATGCATTGCCATCATCATTAATCAAACAGTAACAGAAAACATATATATTCGAAAACAAATTAGAAAAATTCTCATAATGTTCAAATGATTCGAGAATAATGTAGGTACTCTAGTTCAATAGTTTTCCAAAACTAACCGAGTTTAATCCAGAACGAATATAAATTTTAACACTTTAAGCCTAACCTTCATAAATTACATAATAACGTTATTTATATACGAATTTAAAAACAATTTCTCTTGGACTAAATTCTCGCTGACGTATGGTATCATTGTAAGTATTGGCTTTTGGGAAGTGACCTCTCGTATTGATGTAATTTTGCTCTGTCTTATGTTGTCTTTTAAACAAATATGATGGTCCCCTTGATTGCATATCTCCTTGATATCTGTTGTATTGATGCAATTTTGCTCTTTCTTATGTTGTCTTTTAAACAAATGTGATGGTCCCCTTGATTGTATACCTCCTTGATATCTGTTGTATTGATGCAATTTTGCTCTTTCTTATGTTGTCTTTTAAACAAATATGATGGTCCCCTTGATTGCATATCTCCTTGATATCTGTTGTATTGATGTAATTTTGCTCTGTCTTATGTTGTCTTTTAAACAAATATGATGGTCCCCTTGATTGTATACCTCCTTGATATCTGTTGTATTGATGTAATTTTGTTCTTTCTTATGTTGTCTTTTAAACAAATATGATGGTCCCCTTGATTGCATATCTCCTTGATATCTGTTGTATTGATGCAATTTTGCTCTTTCTTATGTTGTCTTTTAAACAAATATGATGGTCTCCTTGATTGCATATCTCCTTGATATCTGTTGTATTGATGCAATTTTGCTCTTTCTTATGTTGTCTTTTAAACAAATGTGATGGTCCCCTTGATTGTATACCTCCTTGATATCTCCTTGATATCTGCTGTATTGATATTTTTCTCTTTCTTATGTTGTCTTTTAAACAAATGTGATGGTCCCCTTGATTGTATACCTCCTTGATATCTGTTGTATTGATGCAATTTTGCTCTTTCTTATGTTGTCTTTTAAACAAATATGATGGTCCCCTTGATTGCATATCTCCTTGATATCTGTTGTATTGATGCAATTTTGCTCTTTCTTATGTTGTCTTTTAAACAAATATGATGGTCTCCTTGATTGCATATCTCCTTGATATCTGTTGTATTGATGCAATTTTGCTCTTTCTTATGTTGTCTTTTAAACAAATGTGATGGTCCCCTTGATTGTATACCTCCTTGATATCTCCTTGATATCTGCTGTATTGATATTTTGCTCTTTCTTATGTTGTCTTTTAAACAAATATGATGGTCCCCTTGATTGTATATCTCCTTGATATCTGCTGTATTGATGCAATTTTGCTCTTTCTTATGTTGTCTTTAAACAAATATGATGGTCCCCTTGATTGTATATCTCCTTGATATCTGCTATATTGATGCAATTTTGCACTTTCTTATGTTGTCTTTTAAACAAATATGATGGTCCCCTTGATTGTATACCTCCTTGATATCTGTTGTATTGATGCAATTTTGCTCTTTCTTATGTTGTCTTTTAAACAAATGTGATGGTCTCCTTGGTATCTGCGGGTATCTTCAAAATTATTTAAGTGCTACTATTATATTAAGTCTAACCTCACTGTAACAAAACTATACTACTGTTTTCGTATTTTTCAATTTGTGTGATACTTGCTAATATTTTGATATTTTTATATAATATTATTTAATCGCCATTACGTAATTGGAGTCCGTTGTCACTATAACAAAACTGTTATGCTGTTTTTATATTTTTTTTAAATAATTTTCTCAACTTGTGTACATTGATCGCAACATGCGTGTACCTATATTGTGTTATTATTACGCTACTATTATTTTGTAGGATTATTTTTATTGTATAATAAATATTGTTGAAGTAAACTCCTGACGACTAGCTACTTGCAGTAGCTTACTGGGTACAAATTCCCATTGCATGCAATTAATATTACACAATAAAAAACAAATAAACATTTGGTCGCACTAAAAGCAACTTAGTGTTTATTACCACAGTTTAAATAACCCTCTAAGTAATCATTGTAGAAAATAATATTAACATAAATAAAACATGAAAACGGAAAAAACGACAGAAAATAAAAAGATTTCAGTCGCATCTAGGACACGAACCCAGAACCTATACCTATCCGGGGCAACCGCTTAACCAACTTGGCTCATGAGACCAGGGGCGCTATTCCCATTATTTTTAAGGAAGATTCCTCACGTTTTTCTTTAGGGTTAAAGACTTCTTGATTAACTGTGGAATTCCGATGAGACATAGTAAAAAGATCCTAAATAGATTATCAAGAGATTATTTGAAAACACAAATTGATGAAATATCTTCAAGTGACATAAGATTTTGAACTAAAGCTTTAAAAACAATTACATTATGTTATAATTCATTTTAATAATTTTTTATTTTATTTTTAAATATCATAAGTAAGCCTTTTAACAAAGAATCACGTTTTATAAAAAAAGTACCTACCTCATTACATAGTACTGACTTTTTTTTGTCTCTAGTTCTAAAAGTGACACTTGAATTTGCGCTTGACGTGAATTGTCAAAAATGTCAACATCTATATAATGTTTAATAATGTTTACTAGCTAATTATGTTTAAAGTAAATAATAACGTAATTGGTAAAATACTTCATATTGAGTTTTCCTCTTGTTAAAACATAGCAAATATTGAGTTTTTCTCTTGTTAAAACATCGCAAATATTGACATTTTTGATGAATGTCGCTCGCTGAATTCAACTAACAGCTGTCATCCGAGAGAATCGTAACAGCAGTTAATCAAGAAGGCTTTAACCCTAAGGAAAAAGTTAAGGAATCTTCCTTAAAAAGAACGGGAATAGCGCCCCAGTTTAATCTGTGTCATCTTCAATACCCTGTAAGTTCTACAATCTGTAATCTTTCAATGCTTTTTCACAGTTTTCGCTTTGATATCCCTCAGATCTAGACTGCAGATTGTCAGGGATGGGGTTTAGGTCACATGTCACATCCATTATTGATCATGGACAATAGACGCTTTCATTTTTGCTTGAAAATCGATTTTGGATTATGATATTCCGTGTGTGTAAACGTTTAGATTTCAGCAAGAAAGATGATAAGGACATAGATATTATTTATGTTCTTGGATACAAAATGAGAAGGGTAGGATATGCGATCAATATTAACATATCTTAATATAACTTTCTATTGTGTGACGAAAAAAATTCCTAAGAACAATAGTTAGAAGTATAATTCGCTACTCTATAGCGTCTTCTACACATACGTTTCCGCCTCCGTTTCTCCATCTTCGCGCCAAAACGCCCACCGATACGCCAGATCAGCTTCACGGCCGAAACGTTGCGTTAATGTACACAAAGTCACCACAATCCCGTTGATTGCCTGATCTCCGTGCGGAAGTGTACGTGTAAAGGGATTTCTCAGAGATCGGAGCGAAGTGTGGCGTGATGCGTACGATTTGCGTCGTACGATTTAAATTTGCTACAGTTTTGACCGTAGATATCATAAGATAGACATTGCTATGGCCTTTTTCCAATTAAAATAATAACGTCGTGTCATAATTACCGCGAAGATTATAAATTACTTACGTATGAACAGTGCAAATTTAGATAGTTTGCTAGCAATGTTTCGTACGCATCGGACTGGCGGGAGATCTGGGCGTTCTGACTCCAGGTCGCTGCCTTTACACGTACGTTTCGGCGGACGTATTGGAACGAAGTTTGGTGATATCTTGAGTCTGAAACGAAAAACACGGATAAGGAACTCTCCAGTTAAAAATATTACGAATTATAAAAATATATTCATGGATCAGCAAACGCCGATTCAGAATATACAAGTTTCATTATATATAATTATAAGCAGAATTTATAAATCGGTATTCAAAATTGAATAAAAAATCATCTTATCAAAACACCCTGTTATGTTGTGCCATTGGATTCGGATTATCTATCTCATGTAACGGCCGCGCGAATTCTGATTTTGGATTTATATGGAAAAATTTATTTGTAGTTTTTGTTTTGTATTTTAAATAAGTTTTTTGAGAAATTTAAACTTAATTTGTGTGACTTGTACGCTCTACAATTGATGAAAGAAATGAGAACATTTATCGGAAAACCAATTGCCAATACGAATATTATGATAATGTTTATGCTAAATACTATTATTATTCTTTGACTTAAAGTTTCTAAAAATGTAGATAATTTATTACTTTTGTTTACTTATGGTTTACTATGAATACAATATAAAATAATACACGCTAAAGCTAAAGCTAAAAAAAAATATTTAATGTTATTTCATTTAACATTATTAACTTATAGACACGTCCCTACAAAGTTATAAAATGTGGCACAGATAACAAACACTCTAAGGTTTTCAGTGAATTCTTAATTCAAACGTTGGTCATGTATGACAAAGAAGACATTCAAATAATACGTGTGTGTGAACGAAATAGTGATAGAACTGCGTGTCGCATGCTACATTCTGCATCGCATTACTAGTGTATGGAAATGCTATCTCATCACAGATATGAACATTTTGCTACTTATTTGGGTAATTCGGTTAGAGATAGCATACGACCTCACGTGACGCATTAGTCGGCGACAGTTTAATATTTAAAACAAAATACGGCAATTACGGAATCTTTTGTTCGCTACTTTAAGAACTCTACAACGTTTTTGTTGTGTTATTGAATTGAGTTCCTTATATTCTATTATTTATCCCAATACATTTTTTATATTCTTTTTTTATTCTTTCTTATGTTATACGTAGAATTATGATACGGGGTTTTTTACTACACAGTTGAAAGGGAAAAATCGGTACTTACCTGCTTAGAGTATCGAACTCGATAGTCCGACTGGTGGCCGAGTGTCCTTCCTACCGGGCTATCGACCCCTTGTAACAAACACCTGCAATGTTTTAAATGCTGATAATGCTTCAATTGTCGACCGGTTTCGTAACAACTCTTATTTAGTCGAGGAAAATGTTTACTGAAGAATCACTATGTCTGTAATTATTGTAAGTAGGCAATATAGCTTTTCTGACCAAAGGAGGCTCCTTCGTCAGTTACATATGGTAGTTAAAATATAGTATTTTTCTTCAATAGCTATAAATTCTAATCCATTGGACGTGTCTGAACGCCCAACACAGAGTGAATTACACTCCACGTGTCAATGGGGAATGTCTAATTGGGTATAAAATCCCATCAGAACACGGGTCTAAGTTATTTTTTTCGAAATTCGTTTCAGCCCTTTCACCCCTAGCGAAAATGTGACCCCTTTTTAAACCACGCTCACTGCACCATATATGCCTAACAGACTGAGGGGATGGACAGAAAATTGTGCCATCATAGAAAATAGCTAAATATTCATTTGAATGTTCTTACTATGTTCACCTTTTTTTTTCGTTGTACTTATTATGTTATATTTCTGTAAAACACCCGATCGGGTGTAAAAAAGGTTTGCTGTATTATAAACACGCTTTACAACTGTTAATGTTTTACAACGTCATAATAATTATAAACTTATTACCCACCGATTGCGCTGTAACTAGCTACTTACATAGTATCTACCTACTTACTTATTTTATAGTGATGTTATTATATTACGTATTAAATTACTCATTATGCTCTTTTGTACAACCTTCAGTTATAACGTAACCGAACGTAAAACTGTTACGCTGTTGTTACTACACACTTATGTTGTACCTACTTACTTATTTTACAAACTAATTCATATTTTATGTACTCCTTTGCATAACTATGTGATGAATGTATTAACATGCAAAAGCCTTCTAAACGTCAATAAATAAAATAAAAATTACGTTAATTTAAGCCAAGAAGATTCAAGGTATTTGCTAATGTGTAGGTATTTCATATAATTAAATTTATCTGTACCAATATTTGATTTAAAATAAAATAATTACTATCAATACTTTCTATATCGCCCTGGTGGAAAATCTTCATTCAGAAATGAAACATGTTTCCTAATAGCTTTTGCTATGGTCCGTGACCAGATTGAAATAGCGTGATACTTCCAAACTTTCATCTTAACCTTCTCCTTTCCCTCCCTCAATTCTTTCAGTATCATCAACAAACATTCCCCAAAAGCAAATGCCTTTGTTTCACTGGATATTTTTTTGGAAATATAAAGTAAAATAAAACCTGGCCCAATTTGAGATAAAGTTTGACAAACCTAACTTTATAGTCGCTAGAGTCTCTAGTATCTATTATCTAGTCAAATATCTATATATTAGCCGAAGTATACGGTGTTGTCCGGGGTTTTGAATGGTTTGGAGTAAATTTACTACCCCTACCCCTACCCACAAATACACTCCACCCCTACCCCTCCTACCCCTAATCAGTATTTTATTTCTTTTTCTGAACGTTAAGTGGGCAAAATTTCATCAAGCACGGAATAAAACTGTAGATTTGTATACAAAACAAACAATCACCGCCCCCTTGGGACATTCTTCTTTGTGTAATACAAAATAGAAGAAGAAAATTTCAAAAAGCGTTCCTTCGCTTCTTTGGTTGCTTGTAAAGTTACCTGTGTCAGAAGCTTATTTTTTTCAAATTTATTTGTGTTCCATTTTTAAACTGTACTAAACAAAGCAAATGACTTTGTTTTACGGTTCGACAGGCGGATTATTGAGGAGAAAGCTCACTTAAGGTTAAACAAATATTTTTAAAAAAGGCTTTTAGCGCTCAATGGTTTTAAATATTGAGATGATTTTTTTGTTAACGGAAGAACATACGGAATGTGAAATGAAATACATTGTTATTTTTACTTTAAAGCTCAAGTCCTTCAAGTATAACTTATAAAAATATTACATATGTTAGTTTTACAATAATATATTTTATTTGTACAAGTTTCTTGTAAGCGTGTAGGGAAATAGGAAAACGGGTTATGGAAAGCTTAGAGATTGGTCGGAGGTTAGGCTAATGTGTTGTGGAGATTACGTAATACGTGAAATTCGAGTATGATAAACAGAAGATGAGGAAAGGAAGGTTGTACGTGGACGCTGAACACGAAGCGCCATCTTGAATAGATATTACGAAATTGAAGCTAAAGGTATTTCGCCTAAATTAGGTCACGCTAATTTCATATTAAGGGGAGAGGGGGTCGGAGAGGGATTTCTTATTATTTTTTAAATACAATGATTTTAAAGACAAAAATATTGATTACATTTAGCATTTATCAAAATCACATCAGAAATATGGCTTTTTCTGACCGTCCTGCGTATGTTTTACAATTTCTCTCCTTAGAGAAAAAAAAGTCATCTGGGACCAAAATACCATCTTCATTTTTTCCTACAAATAAGCTCTGGGAACCAAGTCTATATCTTTTGCGTGAACTAACGCAAGTTAAATCGGTCATAAACAACACATTTTAACAGTTCTCATAAACGCAGCGTCGTCTCTTGCGTTTGCGTTAGGGATTTATCACTTAACGTAAACACACACTTAACTTGTTAACGCCATACAGTCTACCAAACTAAAAAAAGTGCTGTTTTGGCAGATTTAACTTGCATCAGCCAACGCAAAAGGTACAGACTTGCCCCCCAAGAATCACTGGTTAAACTAAGTCAGGCGTGTTTCTTAACACCCTGTATGTATTGCTAGGAAAGGTGTAAGTCGTATAATACCACCCCTTGAGGTTTCTCTTAAGTCCGACTTAACCTGTGAACAAGAAAATTATCTGTCTGAAGTTGCAAAGACGAAACGACTATAGCTTTATTTCTTTTTTGTGTAACTCAGCATCCGATTACACTTGTCTTCTAACCTTCCCTCCACGTTCCGGGAAGATTAATCACGTTCCTAGAATATTGAAGTTATTGCAGTTTTCCTTGCCCTACTTGACTTCATAGGGATAATATTGCTGGCTTCTGAGAAATCATTGAAAGATGCAAACCTCGCATGGAAGAGCTTTGAAAATATATACTGTTACCTTCAATAGATTTATAGTTACTTTATGGCGTAAATAATTTTTACTGTGCCATTTTTGTTAAATATATTCTACAATATATATATATATTTCTTTACCATAGCTAAATTACCTTAAACATCGCGCCCCCCACCCACTTTAAAATTCTCGATATAAACCAGCACTACACTAAAATACGCAATAAACAAACTCTTCGTCAAGCAGACGTGTTGTCATTTTGCCCTACTCGAGACGCTGAGGCGGCAGCCGGTAGGCTGCCGCTGATCCATCACATCCCACGCGCCAATGATATATTATAAATACATGCATCTTTTAAGTTAGCGTTATGTCTTGCAATAGCTTCGTTATTATTGAACAGTTAATTATTACGATGTATCTAATTTACTGTGGAACGCAAAAAAATTATACATTGAAATACTCGTCGATATTGTTAAATGGAATATGAACTTATTCTAGTCCCAAATATTTTGTTCCAGGAAAGGGTGATGAAAGTATTAAATTATAACAGTCTACTTCCTGAATGCTAAACTTATCAAAACTGGGAAAGTTGTAAACTTATTCTATAAATACTCACCATAATAAATCACTTAAAAAACTTTGCTCAGACGTTATCACATTCGTAAATCATTACGAAAACACTTTAAGAAAATAAAGTATCACGATTTTAAAATGAAATTTCTTATCTTGTAAATGATTGAGCCGACATAAATGCGTGGGTTTTCTACTTTAGGAATATTATGTGTCAAATCCCTCTCATTCATACTGTCATCTTCCATCCCTTAGTTACGAAACGATGTCGTGACGTAAATAACGAAGCCTGCAGGCTCGCAACGTGAACCCGTTTTCCCAGGTTTTAACGGTGGAAACAATATCTTGTGTCTAAGACTTTCTTCGCGATACACTTTCCGCTACAGATGGCAGTGTACATTGTGCAGTTCAGCCTGCAAGAAGGCTTTCAATACAGCGGACGCAACTACCCCTTTGTATTGGGATATTCGTACATTGTAGTATTAGCCGAAGTCGTCGCCACAACTTGTTCAAGATACCATGGCTGAATATGACAAGAATAATGGTGCTATTGAATGAAATATTTAATTACTTTATAAATATCCTTAACAAAAATTGAATGCATATCTTCCCAAATGTTGAGAACATTAAAAGAAGAAATATTGTACTGTAAATGGATGAGTAATCTGTCATACAAAAAAAAATCTATGGAGAGATATTAAAGTTACAGTCTTCATATCGTAATGGAAATATGTTGTGTAAAAGCAGTACCTGTTAATTGCTATATGGATAAATGGGTCGGATTCCCATCCAGGCATCGTGGGTTCAATTCCTCTGCTATGTTACGTAGCGGATATTCCACTGGGTTGCTCCTACTCTAGATTGTTAATAAATCTTACTATTATTGCATCAATCCCCGCCAGCTCAATCTCGAGAGATACTTGTTGTGTTTGCAGTTCCATTATGATCAATATGAGAAACCACCGTTTCCAGGACGTTTTAACAGGACATACAGGGAAAGGGTAATGAAATAAAAACGAATATTTTTTGCTATTAAAATTCCTTTCAAGAAGGCCTGCTTTGCATAGCAATGATTCTACGCTTAGGGGAAAAGCCGCGAATCTCTTTGTGGAAGCATGTAGGAATTTAATTTACTGATTCGAAATTGGATCAAAAACGGATTATTAATAAACGTAAACTTGTAAACAAATCAAAATAAACAATACCACGGCCACACGTGGCCATCTTGAAGGGTAGAAGATCACGCCGATAGGAGACGTAAATCACTGAGTTAATAAATTACCATTGAGATTCAAATGCCACTTTTATTCTAATGAAAGACATTCTTTCATTATCTCTTAAAACAATGATTTGACTCCGAATCAAGAACGGCGTCTAAGGCGGCCGCTCTTTTGCCGAAACTCACACCGACGAATGGAAGGGCCCCTTGCCTCAAAGTTGCGTCTTCCGACACCATCCCCGTAATACCTCTGGCCAATGACCACACCCTTCGATGTTACCATCAGCCGAAACAAATATTAAAAATCGAGTACTTGACGGTAAATAACTTGGGTACATTGTGAATAAAACTGTTCAAACCACAATGTAAAACTTCCTTATATGTTCCGCTTATAATGATGGAAGTAGGAGGATTTCAAGTCATTATTTACACGGGAACGTTTGATTCTATTTTCAAAGAAAAAAATCTTTGCCTCCACTTTTGATTTTATTAACTAAACTAGCGAAGACTGCGATAAATCACAAAATATTATAATAAAGGTACAAATTAAAAATATTTTTTTAAATTTAAAATATTGCCACGGCAAGAAAGCTATCCGTTACACCACCAATTATTTTAAGAGCTGTGGCATGAATTCATTATATGTATGGCTGACGGCCTCCATGGTCAAGGGGGAAGGTTTTCGACTACGAATCCGAAGGTCGCGGGTTCAAATCCCGGCTTGCGCAAGTAAATTTTATTTAATTAATTTGTGCTGTTTCACAATTAATTCATTTAAAAATAATATATAACATATTTGCGCACGTTCCAGAGTGGAAGATACTCTCAGTATCGCCATGTTGAAAGACCACCATTCAGAATTGAAACGATGCTTGAAATGGCTTTTAGCCGTGTTTGGTATCCAGATCTGAATAGCCAGATATTTCACCACCTTCCTCTTCCCCTTCTCCTTCCCTTCCCCAATACCTTCAGCATCACAACATTCCCCAATTGGGGATGCCATAGTCTCACTGGCTCCAGGCGGTTGGGAGCAGTTAATCCACATTGTTACGTCTTATTTATATGATTTTATTCACTCCCAAGATTCCCTCTTGCGCGGCATTCATGTAAAAAAAAATATTTAAAAAAATCTATGTACCTACTGAAAACGAAAATGGTCTAAATGGAATTTTAGAATTTTAATGTTACGTACAGTTGTGTACTCCGTACTCATATCAAAACTGAAATTTTCTTGTTTAATAACCGTCACCCCATTTCTTCGTAGGAAAGATGAAATATCACACATTTCTGTATTGGTAGTCTAATATATATTCTCTTGACACGACCCGACTCAAGTACGTGAATGACTTGATCGCGCAATATTTTTTTGGAGAGTCCCCTACATCTTCTTCCTTACGCTTGCATGTCATGTATTCTCTTAACACTCCGTTATCTGTCCATCTGCTCGACATGTTCAAACCATCCGAACACCCCTTACTTAGCCTTATTCACGCTCTTCTTTTTTTAATTCAATCAAATACCGTTGTTTAAAATAAAAACCGCACAGAAGACCAATGTATAAGACAAAATGCACTGCTTCGAATTGTGAAAGCAAATCAAAATTTATTGTTACAATTTATTCACAACAACACAATAATAAGGCTCCCTTGATACGAGGGGGAATTTAGTGGCATTAGCGACATCTATTGATTTTACTACCAATTTATTTATGTTGTTATTGAACAGCGTCTTAGGGTTTATTTTTGAACCTCTTCAATTTATACTTAATTAATTTAGAAATTACCTGGTCAAACAAATTTATACAATTGTTTTACACGCGTACGCCTCAGATCTTGCACTTTCCTTTCTTGTATCTCACTGCTACACGCCAGTTTTGGTATCAGAACTGCTAGCTTCGAAATACGATTTTTTTTAATACTCTGGTGGCTTTTTATCGAAAATGAAATTTCAGTAAGGGAGTAAATAAAACAAAAATTTAGGTGTCCGGAGAAAATCATAATTAAGCGAAATTCGGGTTATTTTGGTGAAATTCGCGTAATTTTTCGAAAAACTTGCATTATTTTGGGAAAATTGAGGAATTTTTTAGCTAAAACAGAGGTATTTTGCAAAAATGTAGTGATATATTCCCTTTTTGGTATTTTACAACGGTAATGATGCATATTTTTTTAGTCATTATGCCTTTTTTTATTATTTATTTTTTTATTGGCAAAAAAGAATTACAGTAGAGTGGCGTTTTGAAGTTAGATGTAACATATTAAATTTTATGTTTATTCAAGCATTTCAAAACTATGGACATGAAATTTTCAGGTTTCTACTAATGTTATGTACATAATATTGTGCATTACGCTCCTATTTACATTAATTTACCCTCATTAACATATCAATTATCTTTTCAATCTTTTTCAAAGTACCCATTACTAAAAAAAAAATCCGAGTAAAGCCAGGCCCAGACTATTGTTATCGAAATAAAGGAATTCAGAATTATTTAATTCGCCTACGATATTTCAAGTTTAACGATATGCAAGTAAATGTGGGTTATTATTTTATTAGTGGTTTTTGTGTTTAATTCCTAGAACTCCATTTTTTTTTCTAGAACTCCATTTAATGTAAATCAAATTAAATAATGTTATTTTTAAGTTCTGCAAGTATTTTTAGTTTTTATTATTGTGACAGCTGTTTCGGCGTAACAAAATACTCGCCTATTATACCACTATAATAAATATCTAGTACGGATTAGAAGTAATTAATATTTATTTTTGTTTTACATTATGAAATACAGGCTATTAAAGGAATTGGTTTTTTGCGATTTTAGAGGCACCTTTAACAATTATTTGGGGGGCAAACGGTGATCTAAAATAAAAGTGTAAAAATATAAAATAAAAAAAAACATATATTAAAATAAGCATTACGGTGGACATTAAATTAAATTAAAAACGACCAATTTACGTTGGTATACATATATTTTTTAAATGTTATGTTTTTATATTTTTATTTACGTAATCATATTTATATAGCAAATAAGATTAAAAAAAATTAAATATCATAAACCAGCAAATAATTTTTTTAAGTTGCCTCTAAATGAATTTTTTTTTCATAGCCTATAATTTAAAACAAAAATACATAAAATACTTCTCATACGAGATATTTACTAAACCTTTAATTTAAAAAAAAACATATCATTCAGTCTGGATGGATATTTTGGCCTCCAATCTAAAATTAAGATGACTTTGAAACACGGGAGTTGACTCAAACAGCATATAGGTAGGTACTTTAAGTATATATTTCATATACATAGTATTTAAAATACTACTTTTTTTATTAAAAAGTATACAATACATTTTGCATTGTATTCCCAAAAGTTAAGAAACTCATCACATGCAGAACCTCCAGTACAATTTTTATAAACAAACATACTTAATATTTAAAATACATAATTATCATTAACAATATATTAACAATAATTACAATACATTATTTTCATTTTTAATAAAGACATATCACTGGTACATTATAATATAAGTGTACAGAGACACTTACTATAAAGAAACACCTCACTGGTACATTAATAATATCTACTTTTTACAGAGACATATCACAGCATTAATCCTTAACAGTTTAAGCATCTTACTTTAAGACCTTTTACACTGGCTTGCATTTTTAATATCGTTGGGTAATTTACTAATTTGTGTGTAAGCTATATCGACACCTTAGTTCAATAGGGAAATAACTCAAACTTTCTGGGTTTTGAGTTAATGATGAAATGTGGTAAAGAAACTCTCCCTTCTCATATTTCAATAAAAAATAAGTTTAATTCGTCCTAACTATGTAGTCAGATAATTCTTTATGGAATTATAATGAAATCAGCACATTCTTAGTTCAAAGAAGAAACATTCCAAATGTAGCCATTTACACCTATGATATGATAGGTTACAAATTACTTACATGTTGAATCTATTGTTATGTTATAGGTGGACAAAATAACTTTACATCGGAGCTATGTCTTTATGAAAAATTTTCAAATCCGTTTTTCTAAAATCAGGTATTTTAAGTTAGTTTCCTATTGAACTAATGTATCGATATATTCTAAAGATTTTAGTCCATATTTTGTTCAGTGTATATTTGGTATATGTATTTTGTTTTGGTTTCTTGTGTTATGTTGGGGTACGTTGTGATTGTAATTGAATGTGGTGTTAGTATGTGCCGAGTGTTGAATTACATGCAAGATAGTATTTTTGATTTCACAGATGAGAATGGTGATAAACGGAAGTATTTAGGAGTTTCTATCGATGTCTTTAACGTGTTATGGATTAATACAAACAGGCTAGTGAAGGGCCAAGGGTGGGAGATCAGCAGGTACCAAAAAAAAAAAAAATAAATAAAAATAAATTTCGTAAGGCTCTATTTCGAATGACTTGGATATCAGAAATCATTTTTTTGGTAGCAAATCCCCAGATCCCGGATTATGTAAAGTTTATTTACTGGAAACCTTATACATTTTTCTAACTACCCGTATAGAAATATCCGATAAATTATTTATAGTGTTGCTTGAATTACAAATTTACGAAGCGTGTATTATAGAGTGCTGACAGTTAAGGCACAAATGTAAAAGATAATATAAAAACATTTTCATTGCGTCCGCTTAATAAGAGGCCACTCTTCATTTTTTTAAAGTAATTATTTTAGTTAAGTGATTGAAAATTGCAATATCCTCATTCAAAAATAAATAATACCGTTGTTATTCGCTGTACTCTTTTTAATTGTAGTCAAATGTGATTAAATAAATATCTGAGTAAAAAAACTTCTTAAATTTCCAAGTAACTCTAATTGTTTACGATATTCATGTCCTCCCTCCAATATAATGAAACCTTTTCCTGCAATCCTATTTACAAAAAACTGACAACGTCAATCTTTTTTTTACACAGAAAGAAAAACGTTTGAGAAAAACAACAACCGTCTGCTTGTTTACTAATATAATATTTACCCTTTACTCTTCCCCCAATTAGGCAATAATCCCCGACCCTTATCTACCTACAAGTGCACCCCTAGTCTACGGTAGGTAAATACACACTCGGGGGAATCCAACGTAGAGTCTATCAATTCTTTAGTTCCCCGTGAAACCTTGACCTAGTTGGCTCTAGGGCAGAAATCTCAGCAGTTGACACGGATCCTGCTAGTCCTCTGACCTTTATCTACTGCCTCCCAGAACCGCCCATATTCTCCCACCTCCCCTTTAACCACCCGCGAAGCCTCGCAGCCTCCCAGGAAGCGGAAATGTGTCGGGTGCCGACAGGAAGCTGCGATTTTATCAAAGCGGTGTGTTTTGGAAGGATTAAAAAGTTGGTTTATCCGTTTTACAAAAATTTACCGACGTATTTTTTGTTTATTTTTTTTACAGAATTTCGAAGATTTTCTTCCAGCAAAGAATTAAGACTACTCGTAAAGTGAATAAATTCAATTTAACAATCGATTTCCGTTCACTTTATTTGCCATCAGATTGCTTCTTTATTAATTTAAGTCTTCTCCTAATAAATATCCACTTAAACATACATCTCAACACAGGATTGTCCCAGAGCAGGGATCGGCAACCTGCGGCTCGCGAGCCACATGCGGCTCTTTGGATGTGAAGCTACGGCTCTTTAGTTCCATACGCAATGCTATTTATTGTTGGTAATAAAAAAAATTGTGGCTATTTAAAAACTTTTAAATTTTGTAAATTGTAATTTTTGACTCTTCCGACTCAAAAGGTTGCCGACTCCTGTCCTAGTGAGATGAGTGGTTAATGTTTTTTATTCCTTTTTTTATTCACATTTACAAAAGAAAAAATACAACGCAAAAAGTCCCGATAAACTACTTTTTTGTAGTTTGTCTAACGGGAGCTTGTTATTCAAACCCAAAATTTACAGATAAGGTTTCAAAATATATATATATGTCTATATAAAAGTAAAATAAAAACATTAAAAAATATATGTAATAAACTTTAAACAAATATTTCTACGAAAACATATTTAAAAAAAAAAATTAACGACAACAATAATTCGTTCATAAAATAATATTTTCTTATTATCTAATACAAATAACTTATTTCATCTATCCAAGTTTTCAATATATTTATTAATTGTTTAGTTTTAATACAGGTTTATTTTTTTTATTTCAACGGGTAACTTATTTATACAGCTAGGAATGATGTAATCTAACGTTATTTGTCCATATTTGTTTTTATGTTTATGAACCATTAATCCTTCATTAAAATTGAGACAAGTATTGTAATTGTGCTCTAGTCTATGTGTATTATACAAGTATATAGGGTTATTAATCTGCTGAAATATAATTTCGTACCACAGAATTGATCTTACTGAAAGAATTTTGAGACTCTGATAAAAGTATGGAATATTAATATATATTGTGTATGTTCGTATTTGGGTATGTGTATATATGTCTAAATTGCCATAATACGGGTATGTGCTTAGTTTGACAGTCGAAAATCTTATAAAACCTTTTATATTTAAAAATTAATGAATAAAGAACATTTAAAATAATGATACTTCGGGCCTTTGTATTTGCTTGAAATTTGCTGACATTTGCTCGCACTTGTCCAGGTCATGCTTCGCACACATTTCAGTCAGAACGAAACTATTAACATTTTGTACTATATTTGTGTCTAACAACCATCACGCCGTTTCGCCGCAGGGGTAGGCAGACAGGACGAACCGCTAAACAACTCGGTATTGGCACAAGCCCCTTGTTACACTCATTCCACATAAAACTTACGTACACAGGTTTTTTTTTTACAGTAACTCCACACAGGAGACCAAGGAGGAAATAATTTCCCTCAAGGCCTATATCATCTTTGGGGATGCTGTGTGGAGGGTCTTTTAGAGGATAGGAAGGAGTGAACTTGGGTCTTGAAGAGACCCATGTTATAGGATGGAGGGAACACAGAGGCCGGCAGATCATTCTGTTGAACACAAGAACGAGTCGTAGAAGCGACCCGTTCTCATGTGACAAATGTCAAGCGTGTGCAAATGTTGGGCGCGCGTTTGGCGTGTTTCCCGACTATGCACCGGTGCCGAAGGGATCAATGACGCTAGTTCCTCGGAGCATGTTCCATTAAAATACCGGTAGAACAAGGACAGCATTCCCACCCGACGTTTATAATAATAAAATAGTATGTGAATGATGCACCTAAAACATAAAGAAAAAAATAAGTTCATGGAAATAAAGCCTTTAAGGAGCGGCTGCATTTAAATTGTGAGATGCGTCGATGCTGGAGGCTGGACTGAGAGGCAGGCTACCACGACGAGAATATTCCCGGAGCTGTTTATTCTTTCCCTCATTTCTGCCACCCTGGATCTTATAAGGGCTGCGAAAACGAAAACTCGCCCCTCCGTGAACATACTGGAAGCGCTTCAGTATCTACTGGAAGCGCTGCAGTATCTGAGGAGGCCAAACATTATGTGGAAGGCGTTATTGTACTGGAAACGATTTTTTTCCATACTGCTCTTTTTGTAGTTTGCCCAGAGAAAAGGCAAGGAAAAAAGTCCCGTTTACAGCTGTACTGTGAAGGCGAAATCTTCTGCTGAGCATATTCGCTTTTACCTTGAGAGCTCCTCTTTGCCTATCAATAAACATTATACATTAGTCTTATTTATAGATTATTCCAAGGCTTTTGATACTATTGACCATTGTAAATTACTTAAAATACTAAAAATTATAGGAATTAGAGGAAAACTTCTAAAACTCTTTGAAAATTACTTAAGCAACCGATGCATGAAACTGAAACTATTGAACACTTTAAGTAAAAAAAGGAAGTTTATGGCAGGAGTTCCTCAAGGTTCCATACTAGGTCCAATTTTGTATATTATTTATGTATCATTCATTAAATACATTTTTAGACATGTAAAGCACTTTGTGTATGCGGATGATACTGCTTTGGTAATTTCTAGCAGTGATTTGCAAACATGTATGGACCTTTTACAAAAAGACTACATTGAACTTTTAAAATGGTCTCATGATTCTGGATTAATTATAAATGCAAAAAAAACTAAATTGATGCACATAAGATCCCCAAATGCAAAGGTATATATTACACCTGAAATAAAAACACATACTTCAGATTGTTTACACGATGGCATTCCTGCATCGTGTACATGTGAAAATGTTGAACTTGTGAAATCATATGTTTATTTAGGTGTCATTATTGATTGTTTTTTTAAGTGGGATTTACAAATAAATAAGGTTTTTGTACGATTAAGATCAATTGTTAGTAGATTATTTAAATTAAAATTCTTTGTTCTAATCTGTACACTTCGAATAATTTATTTATAATTAGCGGAATCTGTTATAAGGTATGGAATTACAGCCTGGAGACTTTCCTGTAAAACAAACATCAATCATGTTCAATCAGTACAAAATTCACTGGTTAAATTATTAGCTCATAAAAGTTTATACGAACAAAGGCATAATATTCAATACTTTTATCAGAGTCTCAAAATTCTTTCAGTTAGATCAATTCTGTGGTAGAAAATTATATTTCAGCACATAAATAACCCTATATTTAATACAAATAGACTAGAGCACAATTACAACACTCGTCTCAATTTGAATGAAGGATTAATGGTTCCTAAGCATAAAAACAAATATGGACAAAGAACTTTAGAACACATGATTCCTAGTTGTATAAATATGTTACCCGCTGAAATAAAAAACTGTAATAAAACTAAACCATTAATAAACACATTGAAAACTTGGCTAGCTGAAAGAAGCTATTTGTATTAGAAATAAGGAAGTATTATTTTATTTAAGATTTATTGCTTTCGTTTATGTTTTTTATTTTATTCCATTTTTTTTAATATATTTTTGCAGAAATATTTTAGAGTAATATTCTTTATAAATATTAATGTTTTAAGCTTGTTACATATGGCTTGTATGTTTTTATTTTATATATTGTTTTTTAAATTTCTTTTTTAATGTTTTTATTTTACATAATTTGTAACCTTGTCTGTAAATTTTATGTTTTTGATAACAAGCTCCCGTTAGACAAACTACAAAAAAGTAGTTTATCGGGACTTTTTGAGTTGTATTTTTTTTTTCAGTTGTATTATTTAAAAAAATATATATATATATGTCATCGTCATCCATCAGATTACTGGTGATTATGTGTCTTAGGTATTTAGTTCCTTCGGTCACTTTCAGGATCACACCGTTCAGGGTAGCTGGAGGAATACTATTCGGACCCTGACCATTCGGATCTTAGAATATAATATAATGTGTTTCTTTTACAATATATTTCATTTCTTCTACCGTACCAACGTGTTTCCATACGATTCCCTCTAATTCATTTTTTTACATTCAAATATAAGAAGTTATGATCTAAACCCTTTGCAGGTCCTTTTATTTTTATATAGTATGTAGGTACAATTTTTTAAATAAAAAAGATTAAACGTTCCCGGGTTACGAATAACCTGACAATATTTGAAAATCTACTACTGCCATCACAGGAAGCGGAAGATGTTGCTTGTGTCGTGATAGATGACTAAGCCAGCCGAGGAATTGAACTCACGACGCGCGTCTGGGTGGAACCGAGAAGCCTAGCCAACTCGACCAGTAATTTTAAATTGTATATTTCTAATCTACTCGATCGATTTCTAGCTGAGTGGACTAATGCGTAGGGTTCCCCCAAAGGCGTCGCGAATTCAGTCCTCTGCTAGCTAAGTCCACCATCGTTGAACAAAATATTTTCCTCTTATAAAGATGGCAGTAGGAAGAATCCACATACTGTGAGGTTATTCGTAATGCGGGAACTCTCGTCATTCTTTTTTTTTTAAATGTAGACAAAAAAATCACGGAGAATTCTCTAATTTACACAATATTATAAAGAATGATAATTATCTTAAGGCAGTTCATTGTAGCCTCAAATTTGTCCTACCATCTTCATATGATGCTATAGAAAAGTTAAGATTTTTTTCCTTTACATTTTACTGAAAAATATGTGTAAAATATCTCACACACATAAAAACATGTTCCTGCTAAATACATATTTTCAAAAATTCTGAAAAAATCTCCACTATTAAAGTGCCTCGAAAATCGTTTATCGTGATCTTATACCGAATCCGATAAGAAATTTCAGAAAGCTCGGGGGAAGGTTCCCTGATTGATTTAGGGGAGGTCTTGGAAAACAACCCCAAGTATTTATCCACTAAAGGTTAGGTAGGTACCAACAATCTTATCTAGTAATCCAACCGAATCGCAGTTCGTAAAGGCTACAAATTTTTCGTTTTTAAAGGAATTATAACGCATGGAAGGTGAAGATTATTTTTTCTGGCATTTATTCATTTTTCATTCTCAATAAGAGGGCTATTCACCAAATTCATCAAAGACATTGTTCGTTCCAAAAATGCGAAAATACTTTTTTTAACTAATTTTGCCACACAAAAATAAGATACTTTAACTTCTGGCCTGGTATATTATGATCACAATGTCTCGCCACCCATTTCTATATTACTATGTTTAGAATTATTACAATTTGATATTGTTCATTTTAATTGTTTTGCGCTAGATATATTTCTTTGAAGTAATTTCATGGCTTATATGATACATTTTGAGTTTTATCACGCGTGTGTGAAGTAATGCATCTTCATATAAGGTCTCTGTTATCAGTTTGTTCATAAAATCTATTTACACGGGTGCTCTCTACCAAATCAAGGTTAAATAATTCCCCCAAACTATGGGGTTTTTGTTTTGATTGACTATTTTAATTTCCTGGTGAGTAAAGCATCGCTTTCGAAATATGTTGACATGTATACGTTAATAAAGTGGTGAATACAGAGTAATTTTTAATTCATTTATTAATAATGACGCCACAACGCGAATACCAATATTTTGAAGAAATTATAATAATAACAATAATTGAATGATTTGTATAGCGCCGTTTTTGTGAAAAATCAACTCAAGGGTTGTGTACAAATATTACTTCCTATTCTTTATCTAATTATGTACAAACAGATTCAGAAAAAACTGGCAGGTCGCTTCATATGAACACAGATTTATTAAAAAATTCAAGCTTAGAAATCATATGATTTTTACAGTTGCTATTTTATCCTCCTTTTCTATTGATGTTACGTTTATTGGAAAATTTGTGGCACAAGAAGAGTTGGTATTTATTTGAAATATTTATAATTTTTAGGATTGGAGAATATTTATAAAATGACCTTAGAAAGCGTAAAAAGTTTTTAAGGCCCTGCACTAACCTCTCGCGAATTTCGATTTGGCAACGCCCCCCAAAAAATAGTTAATTAAATGATCTGTAGGTGTCCCATCGGCGTTAAAAATTAATAAACACCTTGTGAAAGAAATTCAAACTAAACTGGAGTTTCCCAAGAATTGAACCATTATTTTGTTAGTGTACACACAAGGACTATGAACATTTGAAAGATAGAAAGAGCGCGCCAATGTAAAGAGTGTTTAGAATAAATTGACGTAAGTGACATTTCTATAAATATTAATAAAACACGACATATTTAAGATAGATCAAAAATCTTAATTTGAATGTGTTAAGTAGCATTTAAAGAAACACTATCAATTTTTTTTAAACCCATAGCATGTTAAATAAGAGAACAAGCCCGTTTTTTTTTTAATTTTCGGAGCATACTTTGGGATTTTTTTTCTATCGAGGGAATTTCACATAATTACATGTTCAGCCTGTTGACTGATTAGAAATTATCTTCAAAAATGTAAATATATTTTTTTTAAGTGCATAAAACCTCCACTTTTTAAGGAATGTTTGTAATAATCCATAGGAATTCTGTTTTGCAAACCCTTAATAGACATTAATGTTTTTTTTTTACGCGTTAAGCTATTTACAGTGTTGCGGCTGTGGACGCATTTGCGCACCGATGCGTGATTTTTTTTTACTTATTCTATAAGTAACTTTAGGGAAGCACTAACTATATTGGTTCCCATACACGTGTTAACTATTAACACGTGTAGGTAAGTCGTTCTTAATTTTCATAAATGATTTTAAATTTTCTTTGTGTGATAATGAAATAAATAGCATGACAACTGCTTTGGAGAGTTAGTGCCGTTTTAGAGAGGAACCAAGAAGGTTCGGTAGTTAGTAGCGTTTTAGAACAGAACCAGGAAGGCTCATGTTTCATGTTAGTAAATTTTAAGAAGGGAATCTAAGAAAGGGAAGGTTCGCCAGTAACATTATAAAAGGAAGTAAGGGTCTAGTTAGGTAGGTAGGTGGTACTCCAGAGAGAAGCATCATTTGTCATAAATGAAATTTTGTTTCATTATAAACCCCTACCTGAGGTCCTTGAATAGTTTTTTTCTGCTTTCATCGGTTCTCGTAACAAAATAGGATAAACAGAGATTACAAGATTACCGTCGGTGGCTGAGTTGTAATCGCGTCTGCGTCCCACAAGTCAAGTGTATGTAGCAACAAAGCGGGTAGTATTGGTAAACGATTTTAGCGACACGCATCATTCGCTCCATTTCAAAATAATAATGGTTAATCAATTAATTAAAATTTACTTTGTATTCTATATATTCCTGATGAAGAAATCATCGCTTTCGAAACATATTGATATGTGTATATTAATAAAGTGGTGAATACAAAGTAAATTTTTATTCATGACGCCACAAAGTGAATACCAATCTTTTGAAGAAATTATAATAATGGTTAATTGTTTATTTATTTAAACATATACACAGTACATTTAATTTCAAATTATATTAAAAATTACACAATTAAAGTTCCTATCACGTATGTACATTTACAATATCTTAATAATTTTTTCAGAGATGAGAATGCTTATTAACTAATGAGTGTAGGTGTAAGTAATAAAATAATAATAAAAGGAAGAAGGTGTGTGGAGAGGTGATGTGGAGAAGTGTAAAGTAATTATGAAAGTAAGAATTACATGCTCACGAATTTTAATTGATTATGAATAAAAAGTTTTACGATAAATTCAGTTTAATTTTAAGTTAATTTATGACGTGCAAATTTCTTTTTTTTAATAAATTTGTTTTGTGTGTTAGTAAATACTAAACTACCTAACTAACCATCACGCCATTTCTCCGCAGGGGTAGGCAGAGGACGGACCGTCAAACAACTCGATCTTGGCATACACTTCTTGCCTCATTCACATTCATACATCGTATCATACATTCTCCTCTGTTATTCCGACTTCTGACATGGCCCGACTCAAGTATTTGATTAACTTGGTCGTGTCATTTCGTACTCGAGCGTCCCCAGCTTCTTATTCCATTCGCATTAGCGTTTTTTTTTTGCGGTAACTCCACACAGGAACTTCTTAGAGAAATAATTTCCCTCAAGGCCTATATCATATTTGGGGATGCCGTGTGGAGGGTCTTTTAGAGGATAGTAAGGAGTCTTGAAGAGACCCATGTTGTAGAAGGGAGGAAACACGGAGGCCCTGTGCACAGAGTCAAGGGTTTTTTTTTATATTCTCATTACACTCCTCTGTTCAATCATTCGCTGTACATACCCAAACCATCTAAGCGTCCCTTTCTTAATCTTACTCATTACGCTTACATCAGCCTTGCATTATTTACTAATCCCAACATTTTTCACACGATATTATTTGATTTTACCACACATTCCCCTCAGATATCTCATTTCTACAGCATTCTGTCTACTTTCATCCATTCACAGCCAGTTCCGTACCTCACTGCCATACATCAGGTTAGGCATCAGCGCTACATTGTGGAAAAAATATAGTAATTTCTTGGCCCATCTCCTTTGTTCCTATAATCTATGTCGAAACCCCGTTCTATTATTTTCTCTGTCCTCTGATCTCTGTGTCTCGTCACAAGTCAAGCAAAATAATAAAGTAGGCAGCTCCGGACGATCTTTAAATATTTATTTTATGATTGTCCAATCTGTTTAATGGATGCGTTCAATCATCCATCATGATTTGTTTTCAGAAGAGGAGAAATAAATATTAAAGAAATCTCATCTACTTTGTCCGTCCCGTGTCACTGTTTGGCAAACGTGAAATTTGGAATGACAACATAAAACGAATTTGACGCTTTCTCATTTTCAGTAATAACTATTTTTGGTAGGTTTTGAAAACGTTACGCATTCCTATTTAGTAGTATATCTATCAATATATATAAAAAATAAATGTTCGCCTGTCTGTCTGTCCTCGATTTTCTCGAAAATTACTCGACCGATTAATCCGGACTAACGATAAAGTAAGTACCAATATCTATGGAATGTTTTGTCAGGCCATTATTTTTATTCTATATTTGAAATGTACTTCTGTGGAAAGTTTTATACACGTTCCATCCCGTGATTTTTAACGGATAACGACTAGTCTCTAGTCTCTATACATAAAAATGAATGTTTGTCTGTCTGTCTGTCTGTCCTGTGCGATTTCGCTGAAAATAGTACAGTTTGTTCTTATCAGTGACAGGAAGGTTTAGAGAGTAATTTGATTTTTTTTTTATTTAATTTTACAAAAGAATGAAATACAATGCAAAAAGTGCCGATCAACTACTTTTTTGTAGTTTGTCTAACGGAAGCGTTATTTAAAACTTAAAATTTATAGACAAGGTTACAAAATATGTAAAATAAAACATTAAAAAACAATATATAAAATAACAACATAAAAAATATATGTAACAAACTTAAAACATTAATATTTCTCAAGAATCTTTCTCTAAAATATTTCTACAAAAATATATTAAAAAAATGAATAAAATAAAAACATAAACGAAAGCAATAAATCATTAATAAAAAATAGTTAAATAGTGGCGACGATGGCAGAGCTGTCAAGTGTGTAGTTAATGATTCTTGGTGCATGCAATAATGCATTATATAATGCATACATTCATTTTACATCAACAATTTATGTAATGCATGTATATAAACCATATATACACGTCAATAATAATTTTTAAAAAACCCTTAACTTGTGCAGAAATAGGTGGACCGTTTCATAGATTCGCCTATCTTAACAAACGGATTGCAATCTTTAGAGCACATGCGTCAGATGTGAATGCCGTCCTTGTTCTACCAGTATTTCAATGGAAGATGTTCTGAAGAACTAGCATCATTGGTCCCTTCGACACCGGTGCTCAGTCGGTAAACACGCTAAACGCGCGCCCAACTTTTGTACACGGTTGACATTTGTCACATGAGAACGGTTCGCTTCTGCGACTCGTTCTTGTATTCAACAGCTCGGCTGTGAAATTACCTGCCGGCTTCTGTCTTTCGTCCCTCCTACAATATGGATCTCTACAAGACCCAGGTTCACTCTCCTTCCTATTATCCAAAATACCATCGACACAGCATCCCCAAAGATGACATAGGCCTTGACGGAAATAATTTCCCTGTATGGAGTAACTTTTAAAAAAGTATATATATATATATATTATCTTAATTCCGAAACTGAATACTAAATAATTCCGTTTCAACAGACACATCCTATCGCCATCATATATCTCGACCTTCTGAGATCAAAACAGGTGCAAAGCATACGTAGGACGACGGTCAGAAAAGGGTCGTATTTCTGAATTGATTTTGATAAATGCTAAGCCTATGTACGTTTTTAAAATATATAATTAATATTTTTCTTCTTGTAAACATTATGTTATATATATTTCGCAATAATATCATAATTATTTCGAATTAATAAAAATATTCAGATAGGACTTTTAACTCGTTAGATATAAACATTTAATTGTTGACACTGAATATTTGAATCTCTTCACAGTAAGTTAAGCTACGTTCCCACCCCATCTATCTATGAAATAGTTCAGTGATTTTTTTTTTACATTAATACCGCACAAGAGTCTCAACTGCTCCAAACCACCATCTGGAACCAGTGCGACTATGGCATCGCCAATTGGGGAATGTTGTGAGGCTGAAGGTATTGGGAAGGGGAAGGAGAAGGGGAAGAGGAAGGTGGGGAAATACCTGGCTATCCAGATCTGGTCACCAAACACGGCTAAAGCCATTTCAAACAACGTTTCAATTCTGAATGGTGGTCTTTCACCAGGGCGATACTGAGAGTATCTTCCACTCTGGAACATGCTTAAATATACTATATATTATTTTTATATTAAGTAATTGTGAAACAGCACAAATTAATTAAATAAAATTTACTTGCGCACGCCGGGATTTGAACCCGCGACCTTCGGATTCGTAGTCGAGAGCCTTACCCCTCGACCATGGAGTGATAACACGCTTATCTATGTAATAAAATGCCCAATAAAATATAAATCCAATGTTGTATCGACTCCAACTTCCGTTCTATTCTATTTGTAATAGACCATAGAATAAAGCCATGCGGACAGTAGTTGCTACGCGAACGCCGCCCCCCGCGCACAGTACCGTAATGTCTATTGTTCATGTTTAATTTGTACAACTCCATTTTTATTTAATGATAATCATCTCAATGAACTTTAGTCAAATTTAAATATATTCGCATTATAGTCCTTAAGTGGGAAAACTTTTCGGCGTAATAACCATTAAAATATCCAACAATTAACTCAGAAATTAATAAAAGCGTAGGTAATAAAATTAAAACATTTTACGACTTTAATTATAAGTACTTAATAATAATAATAATAATTGGATGACTTGTATAGCGCCATTTTTGTGAAAAATCACCTCAAGGGCGCTGTACAAATATTAGATCCCATTCTTTATCTAATTATGTACGAACAAATACAGAAAAACATACTTACCTGGCAGGTCGCTTCAGATGAACACAGTTTTATTAGAAAATTTAAGTATAGATATGATATTTTGACAGTTGTTTTCTTATCCTCCTTTTGTATTTTTCTATTGATGTTACATTTATTAGAAGATTGGTGGCACAAGAAGAGTTGGTATTTAATGAAATACTTATAATTTTTACTACTAAAAAATATTTATAAAATGACCTTAAAAAACGTAAGAAGTCTGAATATTAACATTTTGTTATTGATATTTTACACTTTTAGTTATTTAGTGTTGCAGGCTGTGGACGCATTCGCGCACCAATGCGTGAATTTTGTAAACTTTTCCTACAAGTGACTTTAAGTGAGCACTAACCGGCTAGCCTAGCTATGCAATTTACGGGTGCATTTCTTCAATTTATGGATATGATTGTCTGAAAAGATGAGTTTTAAGTTTAGTTCTGAATTCTCTCGAGTCTTTGATAATTCTTAAGTCATGCGGCAGTTCATTCCAGGCTTTAGGTCCTGATACTCCGAAAGCACGATCACTGAACTAGGTACTGAATTAGGTGTGCGCTTTGGTTCCTTCAACCTACATAGAAATAATATAAATAAATCCACAGTTCGATCATTCCTTCATAGCAGAACTTTTTTTATAAATAAACCATTTTTTTCAATTGAATGGCTGTACAATAAAATAAAAAAACCTTTTTTCTTTCGGAGTTTTGCTGCGTCACTTTGACCTCCGCAAACACAAATGAATTGAAATGGAATAGAAATAAAGCAAGTGTGAACACGCTACAATTCCTATCTATCATAGAAACGTTCGTTCTATGGGATAAACCAGTGGTCGGCAATCTCATTAGTGAGCAGAGCCAAATATCAACAGTACAACGATTGAGATCTCTTTTGAGAGCCAAACATAAACTATATAGGTAGATACACTGTTTATTAACTTAATAAACTTTAGTTAAAGTTTTATGTATTAATTAAACTTTAGGTACGCTTAATAAAACTATGCAATTAAAACTATAAAACTTAATGTCATTCTTATTTATTGATGTAGTAAAATTCATAAAATTAAATCAAACACATAATGTGTACAGTGGCCTTGCATCTCTTTGGAAAGTTGCGGTAAGTCAGGTTTGTTGTTTGTTGTTTTTAATTTTAGCTACGATACTAGGTTGTCGTCAATAAGACGACTTCTCAATTTACTCTTAGTAAAAAAAATGTTCGCGTGAATATGTGGAACCAAAAAGGGAAAGAACAGTAAACGCTAGTTTTTTCAACTGATCATATGAGTCAGGAATACTATTCCAGATGTTAAAATGTCTTCCTTCTCCAGGGTGCCAAGTCTGTAACTTTTCCGTTAGCTAACGCAAGTTAAATCGGCGATAAACAACACATTTTGACAGTTTCGTGGTCCGTCCCGCGCTAACAAGTAAAGTTTGCGTTTACGTTAAGCTACAAATCCGTAACGCAAGCACAAAGACGACGCTGCGTTTATGAAAACTCTCTAAATGTGTTGTTTATTGCCGATTTAACCCGCGTTAGCTAACGCAAAAAATACAGACTGGGAAAGGCAGACCACTTCTGCTGTAAATAACTGTAAATTTCGGTTTTAATAAAGTTTTGTATAACAAACTCCCGTTAGACAAACTACAAAAAAGTATATTCAATTTTTTATAACTTATTGAAGTTTGTAATATTAACAAGTCTTTGCTTATATACTTGAAGTATGATATCGGTGTAGATGGCGTAAATTGAACTGGTCTCATTAGCTATGTTGGTTAAACGGTTGCCCCGGATAGACAGAGGTCCTGGGTTCGAGTCCCAGATGCGACTGAAATCTTTTTATTTTCTGTTGTTTTTTTCGGATTCGTGTTTCATTTGGGATGTGTTAATATTATCTTCTTCAATGATGCAAAAAGTAGTTAATCGAAACTTTTTGGATAATTTTTTTTAAATATTTTAAATTAATAAAAAAGAAAAAATAATAATAAGAAAACGGAAATTTAAAAAAAAAAACGAAGTTCAGATTTTTTTTCTTGAATATTTCCATATCTGCTCAGAGACGTTCAAATTCATTGGTGGCAGAGCCCCACACAGGCGGCCCGCTATATATGTATAGACCATAGAATAGATAAGGTGGGAGCCCAGCATTAGTGACGGTCTGTTATAACAGGTTAACTGTGTGAAAAGAAGTAGAAATAATTATTGAGGTTTTCAGAGAATCGCCACTAAATATTAACTACGCGATAAATTACATGATATTTATTGCACATATGTATACTCATGGTAATTTTCTCTCGTCACCCTTGTTTACATTTCAATTTATATTAATGACCCATTTTCTACGAAATGAGACACATTTAAAATTTATCGTTTCATCCTAACAGCCAATTAGAATATCCTACTTATACTTCATAAACCACTGCTTCTAAACACCACAGTATCTTCTAAATCCCTTCTATATTATATACTCTACCCCACTGATCAGATATTTTCTAGAAGTGTGATCTACACATTAGCTCCTGGATCACAGTTAGGTCAAAGAATTCGATAATCTGTTCGCGAAAGAAAAGTGCACAATTATTCCTTTAAAAATATATATTCACACCATTCGAACGTAGATTGTGAATATATAAGTTTTATTGAGAACTAGCTGATCTCTGCCCGGCCTTGCACATGATTTTTTTTAAATAAAGTTATGAAGTTCCATAATTGATTTGACAGCGAAAGTAACTATCTCCAAATAAAGAAACATTCATTTCGATATTTTATTTCATTCCAAACGTTTATTTTTTTAAAATATATCTCTAAATCATAAAGTTCTTAAGTAGGTACCTACTCGTGTTTTCCATTTTGAAAATATTCTACCAAAAAAAAAACTCCTTTTGAATATGCAATCTGTGGCTAACCAGAGTGTTATATCTATGGGCTAACTTAAATAAAACATGGCGGGTTCAATGTTTTTCATACTAATTTTAAAACGTTATAGCAACAGTTTTCAATATTGTATTTCCTTCAAACTACTTTCTAAACCTTCCCGGCACTATTAAAACAAACTGTGCTATTTTCAGCGAAACCTGTCAGTTATTTTCGAGAACATCGGGGACAAACAAACTTACAAACACACATTGATTTATATATATATAAAGATAACTTTCTGTCGGCATATCTTTTCAGTAGTCGACATTTAACTTGAAATCGATAAAACAAACCCCTGTAGATCTTCGTGTAGTAAAAAAAACGTGACAGAATAATAATGTCTACCTCTCACGGTGGTACATTGTCTAATTACGTCAACAATGTGCGTCATTCTACGCCTAACGACAAGTCTTCTCGAGTTGCATGACCTGGGCACGTGAGAACATTGCAGGGATGCAAGAAAACCTTATTTGTAAGTCATGATAAATAAATGTCTGTACTACTGGGAGGTATATTTTGACGTGGTTATGCAGAAAGCGTCCAACAAAAAAAATCCATAATCGATTTTTTCATGTTTACCTACAGATAATCACGAAATCTTTAAATTTTAAAAACATCCAACCTCCAAATGCAATAACAATATATAAAAATCACATCACAAACGCCATAATATGCCTTTGTATTGTCAAATTTTCATATTTTTGGGTTGGATGCATTCTGCATAACTACGTCCATTTAAAGTTTTATATTAGGGGTCTGTCGTGGATATTATTTTCAGCAAAAATGTACTGAATATTCTATTTGTCTATAATATAATATACCTCTTCTTAAACATATTACAAAAATTTTGAAATTGAAATTTTCACCGCTTCTGTGTTTCGCAAAGTAATGGAATTGATGACAGGAGGAAAAATCGTTCTTTAAAAATAACAAGTAGAAAATCAATTTGTATGTAATACTGAAAACCCACGAATCGTGGATTTTGCAGAACTAATTCTGTCTGACATTCAAATTTGATACAGTTCATTTGGCTCTTGTAATTTTCCACCATGAGCCATGGAGCTTTGAAAGGTGTGTTTGATTTAGGAATGTTAAAAAAAGATATGTTTCCGTACTTTTCTGTATACTTTGTCACCCACAGTAACAAACTGGCGTATCTCATATTTTTTTCCAGGAGTGCGAAATAACCATTTTATTTAGCAGGATTCTTATTCATTTTATTACATGTTTTGCAAACTGGGTATTAATTACACTTTAACGTAAAACTTTTAAGTAACGTAGAAGATGTAATTAAATTTATAAGAATCGAAAAAAAAACACAGTTTTTGGCTATTTTATTTTATTTTTTATCCGGGAAAGATGCTAAATATGTTTGTAGCGTAGGCGACGATTTAATATCGTCACCTGAATTAGTAAATCTCCAAAGTCCTTTTTTCTCGCAAATTGCGATTTGAATGGCAAATTTTAGCAGGTTTTTGATTAAAACGGTTCAATTACATGGTGTACTACATACTACGACAACCTCATATCTGTGGAATAAATTTATTATTAGTTATCAAATTAATTAAATAATATGAAAAAAAATCATATTTATGCACTTCGAATATTATCCAGAACGGATACTCATAAAGGCATCGCCTTGGTAAGCGACTAACTGGATAAATTTTATAAGATTTTTTTTTAGTTTAATTTGTGGAACTTTACCCTAATTTTTAAATTTTAAAATGTTAATCAAAACTATTTAAATTTTTTTTGAATATCTTATTGAAGCTTATAATCCTCATTGTATCGAACGTGACTACAGGGTAAATCAATTTAAACGGATAAAAACAACACCTGCAGATTGGACCACAAAAACAACACCTGCAAAGGCACCTGCCCATATTTCATCATAAACAAGTTCTGCCTATAAAACTCGTACGCACCGCGGTACGTGCTATCTTTCCACTCTAGCCGTGGAACGAGCAACACCTCCACCGGACGCTTCTTCACCTTGGATAGATAGTCTCTACGCCCAGCAACAGCTGACGTCCCCTCAAGCGATCGACCATACTAGCTGGTGCTATAAATCAAGTACGCTTGGAGCGACAACTTCTCCATTGGGAAACTACCAAACGACTTTCTCATAAGGATTCGCAAATCACAATAGTTGTGCGTCCCTGTGTGCCGGTACCTAAATATTTGAACTATTTTCTTGTGCGGGCTTTACACGTCTCGTACACTCATTGTAATATATTTGTAATCATTGAACAAAATATTAACAAACTCGCAAATCGAAACACGAAACCAAAAAGACACAGAAATTCCTGGGTTCGAATTCCAGCTGCAACCGTTACCTTTTTACTTTTCTGTGTCTTTTCGGTTTCATGTTTCGATTACGGTGTTATTAATATTATCTCCAATGGTTAAAAATAAATAATAATAGTCATTATTTAAAATTTTAAAACTTTTATAAGAACTCGTCCCGACGTACAAGAGTTTGCACAAACAAACAAAAAATATGAATCTCATTTACAATTTTAAATTGAAACTGTCGAATAAAATCAAATTTAAATTATTCATCAGTCCCTACCTATTGAAGGCGTATTTTTTGTAAAGTGATAATATTCAGTTCACGTAAATATTTGTTTCGTCGATGACAGATGAGAGTTTCAACTTAAATCAAATCTAACTTTGAACCGCAAACGTCGCTCAGTTAAAAATAATAGTTAAGTGCTTGGTTAACTTTTATTCAAAGGTATTTTGATAGCAGGAAGTAGCATAAAACTAAAATAAAATTGACGCCATTTCCGGCACACTTAGCCTGTTACAAAACATTTATATCAGGTTATCCCTGCAATAAGGAATTCCACTGAAAAATATAATGGCTTTAAAAATATGTATTCATATAGATCAGCTAACGCCGATTCTGATATATAATATATAAATAACTATTATTATATATATTTTTATACGTAGAATTTATAAAATCGTTATTTAAAAGTGCATAAAAAATCATCTCATCAAAACACCTTATTATATTGGTACCATTGTATTTGGAACTTCTGACGTCACGTTCGCATTCTATTTTCGGGTTAGTGTGAAAAAAAATATTTTTCCATTTTATTTTGTATTTTTTTAGTTTTGGCAAAATTTTAACTTAATGTTGAGTTGTTCAATATAAAAAAACTATTATTAATGATATAGATTTGGGTATTCATGAGCAAACCAATTATCAGTAATACGAGTATGAATGGTCAATAGTATTATTATTATTCGAAATTATGTACGGTAAATCTCATCCTAGTTTTGACATTTGACATTCTAACCTCAAAACTGATCAAAATCGACCGGCCATAGATTTGGAGCGTTTGTTCGTTTGTTGAAGCTGTGAAAACTAAATATACTGGTATTTATGTTGGAACGTAAATATTGATATTTTTTTTTAAATTGGACTAGAGTTCCGTATTGGTTCTGCTTTCTACTGTAGATATTATTGTAATACGGAACTCCAGCCCATTTTTAAATTATTTTATTAATAATAATGTTCCAACTATACCAGTATTTTTTTTTTTTTTTATTAATTTTCAAAGTTAAAAGCCCTCCAAAACGATCCAAATCTATGAACGGTCGGCAACTAAAAAAACTAAACGCAAATAATAAAATTATATACCTTTATGGAAACATCAACTAAAAATATATTGACAATTGGCTTGCCCATTTTTTTTTTATATTTACCAACAATTATAGAGCTTAAATTCACCCATAGGTCAATTCCATTGCATTATTCTGGACTTGTATAAACAGCAGAATTATACGAATATGTGGGTACTGTTCCTGCCCTACCCCTGTGTGTTCTATGCTACGGGGAATGGAAGAGGAGGGGGTGTAGGGGAGGGTGCATAATAGGAGCGAAGAGTAGTGGGGAAGAGGAGGGGGAGATGTAACCTACATTGTGAAGAGCAAACAACAGTTTAAAACATTTAGTCTGTAAAACTGTCTGGGTGTTTTTTTTTAACTGGCCGTCAGTTGCAACGAAATGTTAAATGGAGCGTGGACAGGGGTCTTCATTATTTTTTTTAAATGTGGTTGTTGATAAAAAAAATGATGTTTTAATTGTATATTTATCTTATTTCTATACCTAGTACCTATGTTACTATTACTGTCGCTGGATGGCGCTGCTCCCCAACTCTAACACGAGAAACATTTCTTTGTTGAGTCATGTGGGTTTGTTTAAAAAAATGTATACCTTTTTAAAATTAACTTTTAAGATATATATTATTAAATCTAGTATATGTAATTATAAAGAGTAAAAAAAAATAGAAATGCTATGAATTTTCGTTCAGGAAATAGAACAAATAAGATAAAAATATAGAAATAAAGAAAACACTGTGTTTTTATCAAATACTAGCTGATGTGTACCCGGCCTTACTCGGGATTTTTAATTATGTTATGAAGTTGTGAATTCTTGCTTGTCGTTTTGGTGAGAGAATTGATTTGACATCGAAAGTAATGCCTTGTGACGACTATTACTATCGCTAAACAATGAAATAAAGAAATATTCATTTGTAAATTTATTTCATTTTAATTTTTTTTTTTTTTAAATATGTCTAAATAATAAAGTAATTAAGTAGGTACCTACTTGTGTTTTCCATTTTGGAAATATTCTACCCAAACAAACCTTTTTTTTTAATACGTAATCTGTGGGGCTAATCTCAATAAAACGTGGCTTGTTCAATGTTTTTATACTAATTTTTAAACGTTATAGCAACAGTTTTGCATATTGGATTTCATTCAAACTACTCTCTAAACCATCCCGGCATTAATAAGAACAAACGGTGCTATTTTCAGCGAAACCGGTCTAGTAATTTTCGAGAAAATCCCGGACAGACAGACTGACAAACATTAATTTTTATTAATAGATTAAGAATATATTTCTCAGAAAATCTATTAAAATGTTTGGAAAGACCCAATTGTGCCTACGCGGGCCAGTAGAAGCGCTAGTGTACCATGTAGCCATCTCAATGTATGGGAAATGTACGGAACTGGAGGTATTGTCATATTTCTACGGTATTTGATTGCATAGTATATTGTCACGCATGTGCAAAGGTACCAGGTAGTACAATTTATGCAGTGGCGTTGCGATATATTCCCAGGCCCTGTGGCAAGCTTGGAAACAGGAAACTCATTAATGTCATACACGAGCCACTCACTGTACTTTGCCTATGCATATTGTGTTCGTCTTGCCTATAATGCATTTGTCATAGTAGGTACTGCTTACCAATAATTATTCAATAAGGAACTCCAGTGAAAAATATAATAAAAATATGTATTCATATAGATCAGCAAACATCGACTCTAAATATATAACTTTCGTTATATATAATTATACGTAGAATTTATAATTCGTTATCTAAAAGTGAATAAAAAATCAGCTCATCAAAACATGGTGTTATGTTGGTACCATTGCATTTGAAACATCTGACGTCACGTGAGCATTCTGTTTTTGGATTAGTACGAAGAAAATTATTTTTCGACTTTGTTTTATAGTTTAAAAATGTATTTTTTTTAGTTTCGGCAAAATTTTACTTAATTTGGATGACTTTAAGCTCTATAATTATTATTCATGAAAGAAATTAGAGTATTTATGATCAAATCGGATTATCATTACGGATATTATGATAATGTTAATGGTCAATACTATTATTATTCTTTGAGTTAAAGTTTCTAAAAAGGTACATAATTTTCTTACTTATGTTTTGTTATGGTTTACCATGAATAGAATATACAATTATGTACGATAAATTTTATTCTTGTTTTGACATTTGACATTCTAACCTCGAAAATGATCAAAACCGACCGGCCATAGATTTGGAGCGTTTTGGCGAGCTTTGAAAAATTTTAACTTTAAAAATAATTTTAACCATGAAAACTAACTTAACGAAAAAAAAAACGAAATATACTGATATTTAGGTTTGAATGTCATTATTGATAAAAAAAATAATAAAAATTGGATTTGAGTTTATTATTATGAAGAGATATTTAAATATAAACAGATGAAAAGAGGTATATGAAAAGTAACGTACGTTATTTTTTAACACAATAATTTAAATAAAATGAAATTTTTTGGTAGATTAGAAATACAACATACAATAAGAGGAAGACAACATATAAAATGAAACAATGAAACAGTGAGACAAAGAACATTATTATATTGTTTTGTTTTATATTTTGTCTCCCTCTTATTATATTTTGTATGAATCGCATATATATGCTCACTCTGTATTTTTTGTTTAATTTTAACTTTGGTAAATATTTCCAGTTGGAACTCATTAAAAAAACTCTTAATAAAAAAAAAGATTATCCGGAAATACAAAATAATGCACTTCATTTTGAACTTGTATAATAATAACGCGTAAATATTGAAGAAGAATTGACGCCAAGTTAGTATTAAATGACATTTGTCAAAAGTAACAACTGCATGAAATGGATGACATGGTTTTCAGGTTCTTAGTTTGGATTTTTTCTTGCATATGCAAATATGTTTTATTATTTATTTTTATGAATCTGAAAGTATTTTTCTTTTTTAAAAATTATGAGTTTTTCAACCAACTTGAAATATTTACCTTAAATTTTACCCCGACGTAGCTTGGGATAAGCGAAACCGGTTCGTGGTGTATATCAATAAATTAGTGGTTTATAACAAAGTGTTTGTTTTATTATGGGGCCCATTCTTGCGTTCATGAATCTTTTATATAATTCATATGCTCTCCCTTCAGTCTCGCAGCGTGGACCAGATAAACAGGAATTGCAAACATTTTCGCCTGCGGCCCATTCTAGCCTGCATGCATGAACTATACTATGCATACGCCACTGCAATATACCACAAAATGATGACCTTTATAGTATTGTAAATAATGCACTTCATATTTTCATTCGTTTGGCCCGCCGGCCCCCTTGAAAATACCCTCGGTACGCCTCTGAGCCGATTCATACTACTTAATTCAGTGATATTTCATTAAAATTTATGAAACATTATGTATGGCAGTGAGGCATGGAGCTGGCAGAGGAGGGATGACAGTAAATTGAATGACGTAGAAATGAGATCTCTGAGGCGAATTGTAGCAAAACTAAAAATTTTGAGATTCGGAAAGAATGCAAGGTTAAGCGTAATGAGCAAGATTAAGAAAGGGTTAGGGCATATAGAGCGAATGAACAAAGAAAGGAATGTAAGGAGAATATATGACGCGAATGAGAATGCAAGAAGCCGGGGATGCCCGGGGAAGACATGACACGTTCAAGTGAATCAAATACTTGAGTCGGGTCATGTCAGAAGTCTGAATAACGGAAGAGAATGTATGAGACGATGTATGAATGTGAATGAAGCAAAAAGTGTATGCCAAGATTGAATTGTTTGGCGGTCCGTCCTCTCTGCCTACCCCTGGGGCGAAACGGCTTGATGCTTAGTTAGTTAGTTAGTTTATATTACCATTTAAAATACGTATTTTAAAAGTGTCAAATTTATGAAAACTGGGGGGGGCGCCATTTGGATAGTTTGTCCCCGGGCTCCAAATATCCTAACTACGCCTCTGCACTCGTGTGTAGAACAAAACGCTTGTCTCTTGTGTGTAGCATATTAATATTAAGTGTTTGTTTATTAACAATAAACCATGTTGAGCGTTTGAACCAAGTTATTAAGAAGATTTTCAGAAGTATCTGCCGAACATTAAATTTATGAAGTACCTGCCTATGTAGCAGCATTATGAGGGAAGATGGGCGTAAACCCAATTCAACAAAGTTTCAGGGGATTAATTTTCTCAGAATATCAAGATTAAATAAAGTCTTACAGAAGCCACCAATTTGTTGAAATATATATATATGCACGTACACATATGTATTTTTCGTAGAAATCAATTACTTTGTGGTTTGACATGTTAAATAAAACAAACACTTTGTTTTAACCGCCCTACCGAACGTACGTGATACGGCCGCTATATTATCGTCCGAACGCAAGAAGCCGTATCCCGTACGTTCAGGTACAAAAAAACTCTACCCGAAACCCACAAAACAATGACAACGACAAAGGAGGTAGGGATTAAGAAGTAAGAATTTTTGAAAATAATATATCTAATATGGGGATGTAAGACAAATTAAATTGATTATTAATAACATTACTATCAATTTTAATGGCTTTCTTTATTATTTTTTTTTTAAATACATGATATTTAATGGAGACATTTACATGGAATAGATACATTAATAATAGATAGTGTCCAAAAAAATAAAAATTAATTAATATAGGAATAATGTAAGAATAGGAAGTAAGATTTGTACAGCGCCCTTGAGATGATTTTTCACAAAAACAGCGCTATTAAAATCATCCGATTATTATTATATTATTAGATCACCATACTAGGCGGCTGCCTGTTTCATGGTAACCAGTGGAATTTAGTTACTTTGTATGAAGTCTAGTGTAGAAATATGGATTTATTATATTAACATGCTGACAATTGGGAAAATTATAAAAGAAAGTAAAATATACAAAAGATAAAAATACACGCGTAAGGCATAGATCACAAAAATATTTAATTTTTTTATATGTGCAAGCATGCACACATGTGCACATTTGTATGAAGTCTAGTATAAACATATGGATTTATTATATTAATTATATTATTTCCAATTCTTCAAAATTATCTAATATAATGCCAAAATCATGTCTGTGTGAAATATGAGCGCCGATGATTAGAGCTTTGATTATAGGTATGATCTTTTTAATTAGATGGTTAGTGAATTCCGAGAAACCATGGCTATATAAACACATAAGCTGTTCTTTGATTGTAATATTGACATTACTTGAAAATTATTTACATATACGAGTATAGTACCCTACGCCATTGGTAACAAAGATTATTATGGATATTATTGAGAAGACTAGCGAATAAGAAATATATGTATTTAAATATATACAGTTTGAGATAAGCAAAAACCCGTTGGTGTTGATTTAAAAATAAATTGATGGTTTTAAACAAATTATAAGAGTTGATTTTATAGTACAAAATATTACAAAGCGTTATTTATTTATTTTCAAATATCTGTATAAAATCGTCATTTTCTTTTCTCGAAAAACAAATCTTTAAAAACAGTTAAATAATTAAATTAAAATAGCAAAAAAGCTACCAAGCATTCCTTCGAGCCGGATTTGAACCAGCGGCCTATGGATATCTATACAACTTCACATTACAGTCCACCGCTCTACCAACTGAGCTATCGAAGGCTTGTCCGGCGATGGCCAAAGAATGTATAAATGCTTAAGTAGGTATTGTGATTAATATTTTTGCAAACATTCAAAGTAAATTGTAAAGAAATAATATACCACCATATTCTTCAATACAATTTTTTACGACGTTCAAGTTAATAGACAAATCTTGATTTTCGATTGTGTTTTTTCAAAGATTTATGTCTTGTCCAGTGTTATACTGAATAATATTGTACGCGCTTTATTATTATCATTGACCATGACCACTAGATGACGCTAGTATAGGTTTGGTACATAAAAAGACATCAAAATTAGCACGTGCAAAAAATTGAACTAACGAAATATTTTAGAAAACAGTTGATTTTTTTACCCATAATATTTATGGCAGAGACACCGCCGACTGCGTTGTTACGTATGTCGAGCATTATTGTATTTTTAGGTATTGATATCTCAACTGCGACTGCTGTACTCTGACACTCTGTCCTGATTTGGCAGGCATGAAACAAATAAGTAGGTACCTACAAAAATTAAATTGAGGCGGAATTTTTTGCGGAGAAATCAGGAACTACAATTAATTTGGTAGTTACAAAGTTGAAAAAATATTAAAATAAACTGTACTTCCTAATTTCGCCGCGATAAGTCTCTGTGTTGCCACTAGTAAAAAATAATTAATTGAAACCGATTTTCAAATCGTATCCGAAATAACCACATAAAAAGTGTCAGAATAATATTATTTCTCGTGTTCTACCACGTGATCCCCCGTCTGCATTCATTTTGTGTTTTATTGCGTAACATTCTGCTATCGTAGGCAGGAACAATAAAGTCAAATCAATACGCAACTACCACACTTTATTATACAGTATAATGTAATGACAGCACCGAGGGATTTATTGCGGTGAAATCTGGAACCACAGTTTATTTTGTAGTAAAAATTGATATTGGATATTCATGTTTTAGTAGCGATTATTTTCTCGGTAGTACAACCATATAAATATATATATATGTGTATATACTTCTCTTTCATATATACACCTAGAAAATGTATTTATTTTATTACAATTTGTAAAAAAAATGCCAATAAAGGAACATAATAAATAGTGATTGTTTTTTGCGCTATATGATAGATATATTAGACCCTGTTACGTCAATTACATTAATATTATTTGCCCTGTGATTAGATAACATCATATTTATTAATATTACGAATCATCTCATTACCGAGCTTTGAATAATTAGCATAGATGGCGCGATCACTTTTTTCTTCCGTCAACATTATTGACATTCTTTGAGAATATCGATGTATAAAACAAATTAATGAAAGAATAATTATATGCTGATAACCGTGGTGCATTATACATATAATATTTAGATGATTTATAAAAAAAAATCAATTCCTCTAGATTTTCTTACAGTTGTGACATCATTATGTTATACTTACGTACTCACTGTTGTATAAGATTGTTATTATGGCCGTTTTCGATGGACCTTCGATAGCTCAGTTGGTAGAGCGGTGGACTGTAATGTGAAGTTGTATAGATATCCATAGGCCGCTGGTTCAAATCCGGCTCGAAGGAATGTTTCTTGCGAAACACTTTTTTTTTATTTTGCTGCACTTTTAATATTTTTAAATCGTTTTCATGATAATGTATTATTCTCATTCATTCTCTTCATTATCTTTAAAAATGTATTAAATAATTAATAAATAATACTAATGATGGATAAAATAAAAACACCTCGTTAGTTCAAACTACAGCTGTGCATTACTCGAAACGTGATTATAACGCTACGCGCTCACAGATGGCGTTAATTTAAATATTTTAGAAAATAACACTTAGCACGAATGCTTTTGTTGGCGGCTGTACGTACGGAATATGAAATGGAATAAATTGTTATTAATTGTAGAAGTAAAGCTGAATACCTTCAAGAAACCGATAAAAATGCAATATTTTATTGTAACGCTAACAAATACAGTATTTTGTAATTATCTTGAAGGAATTCAGCTTTAAACCTTAAATTTCTTTTTTAACTTCATTGTAAATAATTACCCACTTAACTACCAGAGCAGTTCGTCAGGGTGAATATTTAATTTAGGATAATAAGTAGGTTGAATAATGACAAGTTATTTGATTCCATATTCCGTATGTCTACCCGCCAACAAACAATTCATCTTATTATTTAAAAGCATTACTTGCTAAGAGTGTTTTTTTTTCTAAAATATATAAATTAACGCCATCTGTGAACGCGTAGCGTTATAATCGTGTTTCGAATGTCCTTAAAGTTTAGTTAACCTATCAACATCACAACCGCAAATAGGAAATACCTAATCCACATCAAAGTATTTGGTTCTCCCTCATACCTACCTACTTCAAAGAGGATCGAACTAGCTTTGATTTGAGTACAGCCAGATAGACATACCTGTACATTACAGCCAAAGTTCACTCGACCACAGTAACCACAGAGCAAATAATACATAGAGATGCCCTAACACGCAAGGGGAAGAAACAAAAATAAGGGGCGCGAGGGGCGAACTTGGGCGGGTCCCTTTTTTTTTTTTTAAAAAGGAAGACAAATATGAAATACGTTGCTTGTGTCGTAATGGAGGACTTAGCCAGCCGATGAATTGAACTCACGACGCCTGGGTGAGACCCAAACGCGATGCCAACTCAGCCACTGACCGGTCAAATTCGTGACTGTATTTTATTTTCTAATAAATGCGTCCCGACAGTTTCCAGGCAACTTGCATTGCATTGCAAAGAATTAGTATTTAGTCTTCGAAAAACAAATCTGCTAATGATCAACTCGTTCTATTGCAAACCTTTATTCCCGTAGCTGTGGAATAGATTCCAAACTAGCCCAAACAGCCAATAAGTAAAATAGTAAATAAGAAAAATTTTGGACTAGTTTCCAAAATCCTAATGTTTTATTGGAGTATTTAGTTTGACCCCTTTTACAAATGTTATAAATTTGCTTACCGCTGTCAAAATCGCATTAAAGAAACGTGGACGGCTTCGATGTCGTACCAATAAAACTGTTAATGTTTTATATAACTGAATAAGTAAAATAGAGTTAAAAAAATGCGTATCTGTGGAATGTAATGCGATAGTTTTGATTATTCTCTTTACCACGCGCAGGAAGCCATAATTATTATTTTATTCTTTAAAATTTTTCGACTGATCGCTCGCCGCCAGTCAATACACAAATGATGGCGTCATGTATTCGAGAAATGCGTGAACCCGTCTGGTCCCAGATTTAGGTTGTAACGGGATGCCTCCAGTCGTCAAAGTGGTGGGAAAATTTGGGTATTATGGCACGTCTATTCATTCCGCCATCATATAGCATATTGACCCTTTGGAATAACAAGGTTCCATCTGACACATGAATGTCGTGCGATAATGGACTCTAGAGAGATCTACTTTAGAGGTCATTATCGAATAAAAATGCCGTCTCAAATGGAATGTAATTATTTCAAGAGGTTGATATTTCAAACTTATTTGTCGACTTTATAAAAGAAAATTCCGGTGAAATAATAAAAGTTTTTAATGTACTTTATTCAAATTCGATATCACCTATACCCTTTTCTAAAAAAACAATAAGTAGCCTTACCCGGGCGTAAGTATTGGCGAATTATGAAGTTACGTACAGTTTTCTTCATTTTTTATTTATTTATTTAAGTTTAATCGAATGCAATAATGTTATTATTAAGTTCTGCAAGTATATTAGTTCTTTGAAATTGTGACAGCTGTTTCGGCGTTCAGAGTTCTCTTGGTGAATAATCACGTTCCGCTTGACGACAATGAGCCTAAACCCCTTCATTATATAGAAAGAAAGGGTTTTGGATTAAATTTACTGGAACAACTCTCTATAAGATAAACAAACGAACAAATGATCGGATTTATAATGTTAATAAATACAAAACTAAAAATTATCTATTCTCCACTCCTCAGTATTTTCACGATACCAAAACAATATAATTCCTTAAAATAATATTTAGGCATTTACCACATTCAAATTTGATTAAATAGCATTCACGTAATTATAAAACAATTAAGAAAAACCTGTCATCATTAAAAACGGAGAAAATAGATTTCACCGTAAATACCTAACAGAACAGAGAATTTTAATTGTCACTATTGATTTCTGAGTAAATATGTTTTTCCCGTTAATAATTTCACAAACAAAAATTTCTTTATTAATTGATAAACTAAAGTTCTTAAAAACTTAAGACAAGATTTTTGTGCATAGCGCAAAGGGTAACAATTATTATTTTTACAAACAATAATTATTAATCTAAAACACTCATCCAAATTGAAAAAACCTTTCGAGCAAAGATAAATGTCGCCGGCAGGACACGAACCCGCACCCTTCTAATGTCCGGTCAGATGCTCTACCGTTGAGCTACGTCGGCTTATCGCAAACCCGCCAAGTTAATCAATATATACTAGTGTTTCATTCAATAATTACTGTTTTATTATATTTTCACCTGTAAACAACCAACTTTATTAGTATGAGAAAGGCTTGTAACGGCTAAATCCCTCAAATAGATAGCGTCGAGACAAATTATGTCTACATTTTATTCGTGAAAATTGCTTTGACTTGTCAAATATTTATTAATTGATAAACTAAAGTTCTTAAAAACTTAAGACAAGATTTTTGTGCATAGCGCAAAGGGTAACAATTATTATTTTATAAACAATAATTATTAATCTAAAACACTCATCCAAATTGAAAAAACCTTTGCGATAAGCCGACGTAGCTCAACGGTAGAGCATCTAACCGGACATTAGAAGGGTGCGGGTTCGAGTCCTGCCGGCGACATTTTATCTTTGCTCGGAAGGTTTTTTCAATTTGGATGAGTGTTTTAGATTAATAATTATTGTTTATAAAAATAAAAATTTCTTTATTTGGGTGGGGTAAATAAAATCATACAAGTAAGTTATATCAATGTTCCCTAACCACAGTTTGAACTAGCTTGGAAAATGGAAAACTGAATGATACATAATATTATTAAATTTTATTTTATTTTTTTATAATTATAATCTTTAACTTTAACTAACTATAACTCTGTAAACTTTTGCCTGCTCTCAACACAGATTCTCCTAGTGTAACAGGCACAGTAACATAGCCCTTATAATAAATACATTGAGATTGTATAGAGGAATATTAAAAACAAAAAAAAGAACAAGGTGATAAAATTTTTTTAAAAAAAACCATCTACTGCGTATCATCATACTGGCCACACTGCCATGAAAATAAGTCTCAAGTTCAATTGAGAGTGCTGAAAAGGAGATGGATAGTGAGATCTACCAGATATGCATGCAACTTTTCGAAGACGTAAACAATGTGTGTAGCTATACGGAGGTCAGATCTGAGCTTGCTGAATCCTGAACCTGCAATTACTGTAGAGGGGGCCATATATCGTGGAACCGGCCCTGTTCACACTAAGCATACCTTTCTTATTCCGTGCAGTTTGGTCGTACTTAGATTGGTAATAGTGGACACGCTCCCATACCGTACTCCCTTTGTTTTTATCATCCACGATTGAACTAAATTCCTACAAATCAATCAATCTGCTAATAAATTATTGTACTTATTATAGCGAAGCTAGCAGTCCACAATGGAGTGCTAATACCAATCCTGATGTATGGCAGTAAGGCATGGAACTGGCAGACGAAGTATGAAAATAGACTGAATGCTGTTGAAATGACATTTCCGAGGTAAATGTATGGTGAAAAATGTTGAGATTCATAAAGAATGCAAGGGGGACGTAAGCATAATGAGCAAGATTAAGAAAGGGACGCTTAGACGGTTTGGGCATGTAGAGCGAATGAACGAAGAAAGGAGCGTAAGGAAAATATATGACACGAATGTGAATGGAAGAAGAAGCCGGGGACGTCCGAGGAAGACGTGGCACGATCAAGTGAATCAAATACTCGAGTCGGACTATGTCAGAGACGTCGGAATAACAGAAGAGAATGTATCAGACGATGCATGAATGTGAATGAACCAAGAAGTGTATACTAATTTTGAGTTGTTTGGTGGTCCGTCCTATCTGCCTACCCCCGCGGCGAAACGGCGTGATGTTCAGTAAGGTAATAGTCATTTTGATTTTCGTAAAGTTTTCCATTCAAGATTCTATGCACTACACGCGGTATTTATTATTCAACATTACCTGTAAAACGTAAAAGCTTAAACAGTCAAATTTATGGGATTATTGTGAAACTTGGCGGTAATAAATTTATTAATAACGGAAATGCAGCGCAGTTATCCGACCAACCGTCCTCGGTGGGCCACAAATCAATTAATCCGGAAAGCAATTAATTACGACGAACCGAATAAAATGATTGAGCTTCATTTATTGAAGATGATGGGTAATCCGGAAAACTTATATTTGTGATGTATTATATACAGATAAAACCTTGAGATATTATATTATTTAACCGATAGATTGATACGGCTTGTATTTAATCAAATTAATAGTGATTTGATGTCGAAATAGTTGGCTTTTAACAAAAATGTATTTGAACTATAATAGATATGGACTTCTCATTTTTTGGTTAGCTAGACGTAAGCTGAGATATATATAAAAAAATAAATATAATACATATATATATATTATCACCTCTTCCCGTAGTATGTTGATCTAGTAAGATTTTAATGACCTTTGTTGATCTACTCACAAATATACGAGTATATAGGTACTATTTTAGAGCGGCTGATGCTCACTTGGCCGCCCTGGTGAAAGATCATCATTCAGAATCGAAACGTTGCTTTAAATGGCAATAGTCTTGTTTGGTGACCGGATCTGAAGAGTCAGGTACTTCCTAGACTTTCTCTTCTGCATCTCGTTCCCTTCTCCACTACTTTCAACCTAACAACATGACCTAATTGGGCGTGCCATTGTACCACTGGCCTCGGACAGTTAAGAGCAATTGGCACTCTTGTGCGGCATTGTATTATCATTGCTTGTATTTGTATTTTAGCGACTGCAAAGTATTAAAAATTATTAATCCAACCATTTCTTTATATCATGATCGTTTTACCCAAAGAGATTTCTCTGTCGTTTTCAACCAGAAAAAACTGTGATAACTCACAGCGGAATCATTTATTGAAAATCTAAGAAGTTTGCGTGTTTTTATGGTCACAGAGCAATGCACGCCACTGCTCGGACTATACATTGTCTAGTGAGGCCTGAAACAAAATTACACTATAAAAAAAATTACGATAAATGACCGATTTACCGGCAAATCATTAAAAAAACCAAAGCAAACATTTTTAAGAAACTAAAATTTTACACAACGTCCCATGGCATGATTAGTTTTTTAGAACGGGCACTGCCTAGTTAGAAACTAATGTCGACTAAGCCAATTCTAAATAAGAAACTCAAGTCCATTTTTTAATTTAATATTTTTTAATTAATGTTGTCTTCCTAACATAAATAACAGTATTTAAAAAAAATGGTTTTCAAAGTTAAATTAATTCTCAAAGTATGTTTTTTTAACCTACAAAACATATTTCAACGATGTACCTACAACAAATTTGAATTCACAAGGAAAATTTATTTAAAATATTTTTGTTTCCCTTGCCCCCATTTCAGCTCATTACCCATGTAGCCCTTCACCGTCCCCCATTTACCCTTGAGGCTACAGAGCCCCCTTGGATCTCTACAACGGTCTTTGGGGTCACTCACGTTGGGAATCTCTGATCTATACGAATATCTATCTACCTATATAGTTTTTAAGTAATAATATTTTTATTTTTATAAACAATAATTATTAATTGATAAACTAAAGTTCTTAAAAACTTAAGACAAGATTTTTGTGCATAGCGCAAAGGGTAACAATTATTTTTATAAACAATAATTATTAGCCTGAAACACTCATCCAAATTGAAAAAAACCTTTCCGAGCAAAGATAAATGTCGCCGACAGGACTCGAACCTGAAAATATTAATTTTGAAAATATTCTACCCAAACAAACCTTCTTTTGAACATGTAATCTATGGCTAACCAGAGTTGTATATCTATAGGCTAACCTCAAGACAACATGACGGGTTCAATGTTTTTCATACTAATTTTAAATCTTTATAGCAACAGTTTTACATATTGGATCACTAATAAGATCAATCTGTGATATTTCCAGCGAAACCGGTCAAGTAATTTTCGAGAAAATAGAGGACACACAGGCAAACATTCATTTTTATATAAAGAGATTAAATAAAGAAATGGGTAGCGTGTCTTTATTGCACCGAATACAGACTACCTAATAACGCCGTGTTCCTCGAGAAATATATACAGGCAGAAATAAGCTGGAAGTGGTAAAAGTTGGGGCCAGCGAAACCACAAATGATACTGATCCCATGGCCAGGAAATCCGAAACTAAACTTGTTTGCTGCCAGAAAAGTTCCGGACATACTGCGGCCGACCGGAGTCCGGAGTCGGGGGTTTGTTGGAATCTGATAATATATAATGTTTGGGGTTGGAGATTTAACGGTTAAACGGATTTTTGTGTACGACGGTAGTCGCGTAATTTGTAGAGTTAAACCAAACAGCACACGCTTAGGATTGCTTGCATTGGTGCATACATTATGTACCTTGTACGTCGTTGTTGTTGTGTTTAATTCTTAGAACTTCATTTAAATTAAACAATTCGTAATGTACGACAACACCACAAACTACACATATCAAAAATACACTTGAGAAAATATTAGCGGGAATCATTGGAATACGTCGCCTACAGCAGCTATAACAGGTTGCCTGAGGAATTGAGACAAGTGTGGGCTTCGGACAAATCTCGAAATAAAGTTCTGAAATCTTATTGTTTAAAATGTTTAAATTGGAAAATCATTTATTATAGGTATCAATTATGTTCTGATAGCCGTCCTTTGAAACGAAGTTATGTATTTCTATTGTATTTGTATGTTACGAGCCTGTGCATTTATTTATGTTATTTTCCTGTTGTTTATATATATATTTTTTTTTTTTTATGTACATATTTGTCTCGAAAACTCCATAAAACCTAATATTATGTTGCAATAATTAACAGTCCCATAATGAGTTGAATTGATAACTCATAGGAGTGCAAAATAAATAAATTTAAAAAATTGAAAAATTAAAATTAATATAATTAAAATTTGAACAACATAAATTTGAAAAATAACCATTTGAAAGATTATAATTATAAAAAAATAAAATAAAATTTAATAATATTATGTATCATTCAGTTTTCCATTTTCCAAGCTAGTTCAAACTGTGGTTAGGGAACATTGATATAACTTACTTGTATGATTTTATTTACCCCACCCAAATAAAGAAATTTTTATTTTTATAAACAATAATTATTAATCTAAAACACTCATCCAAATTGAAAAAACCTTCCGAGCAAAGATAAATGTCGCCGGCAGGACTAATTATTATTATTGACTATTAGAAGGGTGCGGGTATTAAATTTTATTTTATTTTTTTATAATTATAATCTTTCAAATGGTTATTTTTCAAATTTATGTTGTTCAAATTTTAATTATATTAATTTTAATTTTTCAATTTTTTAAATTTATTTATTTTGCACTCCTATGAGTTATCAATTCAACTCATTATGGGACTGTTAACTATTGCAACATAATATTAGGTTTTATGGAGTTTTCGAGACAAATATGTACATAAAAAAAAAAATATATATATATAAACAACAGGAAAATAACATAAATAAATGCACAGGCTCGTAACATACAAATACAATAGAAATACATAACTTCGTTTCAAAGGACGGCTATCAGAACATAATTGATACCTATAATAAATGATTTTCCAATTTAAACATTTTAAACAATAAGATTTCAGAACTTTATTTCGAGATTTGTCCGAAGCCCACACTTGTCTCAATTCCTCAGGCAACCTGTTATAGCTGCTGTAGGCGACGTATTCCAATGATTCCCGCTAATATTTTCTCAAGTGTATTTTTGATATGTGTAGTTTGTGGTGTTGTCGTACATTACGAATTGTTTAATTTAAATGAAGTTCTAAGAATTAAACACAACAACAACGACGTACAAGGTACATAATGTATGCACCAATGCAAGCAATCCTAAGCGTGTGCTGTTTGGTTTAACTCTACAAATTACGCGACTACCGTCGTACACAAAAATCCGTTTAACCGTTAAATCTCCAACCCCAAACATTATATATTATCAGATTCCAACAAACCCCCGACTCCGGACTCCGGTCGGCCGCAGTATGTCCGGAACTTTTCTGGCAGCAAACAAGTTTAGTTTCGGATTTCCTGGCCATGGGATCAGTATCATTTGTGGTTTCGCTGGCCCCAACTTTTACCACTTCCAGCTTATTTCTGCCTGTATATATTTCTCGAGGAACACGGCGTTATTAGGTAGTCTGTATTCGGTGCAATAAAGACACGCTACCCATTTCTTTATTTAATCTCTTTATATAAAAATGAATGTTTGCCTGTGTGTCCTCTATTTTCTCGAAAATTACTTGACCGGTTTCGCTGGAAATATCACAGATTGATCTTATTAGTGATCCAATATGTAAAACTGTTGCTATAAAGATTTAAAATTAGTATGAAAAACATTGAACCCGTCATGTTGTCTTGAGGTTAGCCTATAGATATACAACTCTGGTTAGCCATAGATTACATGTTCAAAAGAAGGTTTGTTTGGGTAGAATATTTTCAAAATTAATATTTTCAGGTTCGAGTCCTGTCGGCGACATTTATCTTTGCTCGGAAAGGTTTTTTTCAATTTGGATGAGTGTTTCAGGCTAATAATTATTGTTTATAAAAATAATTGTTACCCTTTGCGCTATGCACAAAAATCTTGTCTTAAGTTTTTAAGAACTTTAGTTTATCAATTAATAATTATTGTTTATAAAAATAAAAATATTATTACTTAAAAACTATATAGGTAGATAGATATTCGTATAGATCAGAGATTCCCAACGTGAGTGACCCCAAAGACCGTTGTAGAGATCCAAGGGGGCTCTGTAGCCTCAAGGGTAAATGGGGGACGGTGAAGGGCTACATGGGTAATGAGCTGAAATGGGGGCAAGGGAAACAAAAATATTTTAAATAAATTTTCCTTGTGAATTCAAATTTGTTGTAGGTACATCGTTGAAATATGTTTTGTAGGTTAAAAAAACATACTTTGAGAATTAATTTAACTTTGAAAACCATTTTTTTTAAATACTGTTATTTATGTTAGGAAGACAACATTAATTAAAAAATATTAAATTAAAAAATGGACTTGAGTTTCTTATTTAGAATTGGCTTAGTCGACATTAGTTTCTAACTAGGCAGTGCCCGTTCTAAAAAACTAATCATGCCATGGGACGTTGTGTAAAATTTTAGTTTCTTAAAAATGTTTGCTTTGGTTTTTTTAATGATTTGCCGGTAAATCGGTCATTTATCGTAATTTTTTTTATAGTGTAATTTTGTTTCAGGCCTCACTAGACAATGTATAGTCCGAGCAGTGGCGTGCATTGCTCTGTGACCATAAAAACACGCAAACTTCTTAGATTTTCAATAAATGATTCCGCTGTGAGTTATCACAGTTTTTTCTGGTTGAAAACGACAGAGAAATCTCTTTGGGTAAAACGATCATGATATAAAGAAATGGTTGGATTAATAATTTTTAATACTTTGCAGTCGCTAAAATACAAATACAAGCAATGATAATACAATGCCGCACAAGAGTGCCAATTGCTCTTAACTGTCCGAGGCCAGTGGTACAATGGCACGCCCAATTAGGTCATGTTGTTAGGTTGAAAGTAGTGGAGAAGGGAACGAGATGCAGAAGAGAAAGTCTAGGAAGTACCTGACTCTTCAGATCCGGTCACCAAACAAGACTATTGCCATTTAAAGCAACGTTTCGATTCTGAATGATGATCTTTCACCAGGGCGGCCAAGTGAGCATCAGCCGCTCTAAAATAGTACCTATATACTCGTATATTTGTGAGTAGATCAACAAAGGTCATTAAAATCTTACTAGATCAACATACTACGGGAAGAGGTGATAATATATATATATGTATTATATTTATTTTTTTATATATATCTCAGCTTACGTCTAGCTAACCAAAAAATGAGAAGTCCATATCTATTATAGTTCAAATACATTTTTGTTAAAAGCCAACTATTTCGACATCAAATCACTATTAATTTGATTAAATACAAGCCGTATCAATCTATCGGTTAAATAATATAATATCTCAAGGTTTTATCTGTATATAATACATCACAAATATAAGTTTTCCGGATTACCCATCATCTTCAATAAATGAAGCTCAATCATTTTATTCGGTTCGTCGTAATTAATTGCTTTCCGGATTAATTGATTTGTGGCCCACCGAGGACGGTTGGTCGGATAACTGCGCTGCATTTCCGTTATTAATAAATTTATTACCGCCAAGTTTCACAATAATCCCATAAATTTGACTGTTTAAGCTTTTACGTTTTACAGGTAATGTTGAATAATAAATACCGCGTGTAGTGCATAGAATCTTGAATGGAAAACTTTACGAAAATCAAAATGACTATTACCTAACTGAACATCACGCCGTTTCGCCGCGGGGGTAGGCAGATAGGACGGACCACCAAACAACTCAAAATTAGTATACACTTCTTGGTTCATTCACATTCATGCATCGTCTGATACATTCTCTTCTGTTATTCCGACGTCTCTGACATAGTCCGACTCGAGTATTTGATTCACTTGATCGTGCCACGTCTTCCTCGGACGTCCCCGGCTTCTTCTTCCATTCACATTCGTGTCATATATTTTCCTTACGCTCCTTTCTTCGTTCATTCGCTCTACATGCCCAAACCGTCTAAGCGTCCCTTTCTTAATCTTGCTCATTATGCTTACGTCCCCCTTGCATTCTTTATGAATCTCAACATTTTTCACCATACATTTACCTCGGAAATGTCATTTCAACAGCATTCAGTCTATTTTCATACTTCGTCTGCCAGTTCCATGCCTTACTGCCATACATCAGGATTGGTATTAGCACTCCATTGTGGACTGCTAGCTTCGCTATAATAAGTACAATAATTTATTAGCAGATTGATTGATTTGTAGGAATTTAGTTCAATCGTGGATGATAAAAACAAAGGGAGTACGGTATGGGAGCGTGTCCACTATTACCAATCTAAGTACGACCAAACTGCACGGAATAAGAAAGGTATGCTTAGTGTGAACAGGGCCGGTTCCACGATATATGGCCCCCTCTACAGTAATTGCAGGTTCAGGATTCAGCAAGCTCAGATCTGACCTCCGTATAGCTACACACATTGTTTACGTCTTCGAAAAGTTGCATGCATATCTGGTAGATCTCACTATCCATCTCCTTTTCAGCACTCTCAATTGAACTTGAGACTTATTTTCATGGCAGTGTGGCCAGTATGATGATACGCAGTAGATGGTTTTTTTTAAAAAAATTTTATCACCTTGTTCTTTTTTTTGTTTTTAATATTCCTCTATACAATCTCAATGTATTTATTATAAGGGCTATGTTACTGTGCCTGTTACACTAGGAGAATCTGTGTTGAGAGCAGGCAAAAGTTTACAGAGTTTACAAAGTGTGCAGTTTACTATTTACAGTATAATAAAAAGTGTGAAGCATCAATTAAACTTTGCACCGTACTTATAGGCAGGTATTTTATTGAATTTTGATCTGTCTTTCATAGTGATCCAAAAAATGGTGTCCAATTCATATTTATCGTAATTTGTTTTCCTTCTAATGGCCAGTGGACGTACATCGTTTAACTTTGTTGAAACGTATCTAAAATTTATTTTGCCAAATGTTGTTGTTCTAATGGAGTATTTTTTTTAGACAAGACGCGGAAGAAGTACTCCAATTTGTACAGTGTACGAGTACATCCCTTTTACAAATTTCTCATTTGAACCACGGGTTTATTTCAGGGCAGTCTCATGATGTGTGATAGTTGAGAAGTTAAAATATATGCATGTGGTAGATGGTTACCTTGGTGTGTGATTTGATAGTTCTTGTGCTAATTGGTGCCTTTTGTTTCAGACAAGGTGCGGAAGAAGTACTCCAACCTGGGCCACCTCGTGGTGGCCGTGCAGTTAGAGAGGGCCGGCGGCGGCCTAGGCCTGTCGCTGGCCGGCCACAAGGACCGCTCGCGCATGGCCGTCTTCGTCTGCGGGCTGCGGCCTGGGGGGGCGGCCTCGCGCGCCGGGGGCGTGCTGGTGGGGGATGAGATACTAGAGGTGAGTTTACACCTCTATTATGGTTCCATGTCAAAACAGAGCAGTAACAAAATGTAACAGTAGCAAAACAGAACAGTAATAAAATATAACAGTAACAAAATAGAACAGTAACAAAATAGAACAGTAACAAACCAGAACGGTAACAAAGAAAGCAGTAACAAAACAGAACAGTTTCTAAACATAACAGTAACAAAACAGAACAGTAACAAAACAGAACAGTAACAAAACAGAACAGTAACAAAACAGAACAATAACAAAACAGAACAGTTCCTAAACAGAACGGTAACACAAAAAAAAACAGAACAGTAACAAAACAGAACAGTAACAAAAATAAGACACAAAATAACATAATAAAACAGAAAATTATCAAAACCTAACAGTATCAAAACCGTAAAAACAGAACAGTAACAAAACAAGTAATTAAAGAAAGGTGAAGAAAAAAAACTAACAAAAAATCTAACCTAATAAAACTTAACCTTATCTAACCGAATCTAACATAACCTAACCTATTATTCATTTTGTTCAGTTATATCACCGATCTGTTTTATCCGGCTACCATTTATTACATGTTTGGTGACTAGATCTGAAGATCCTGTCACTTCTCGACATTCTTCTTTCCCAAATAATTCCCCTCCCACTCTATTCAGCCTCGCAACATACCCCAATTGGGTATATCATAGTTCCACTAGATCCATACAGTTGGACTCTTATGCTGTGCTAACATTTATTTTAAGTAGTATAATATTTATCTCTAATATCTTAGTTTCGATTGTTTCACATAGATGGCACTGTCGGAAATACAGTACAGGAGTGATATATATGTACAGTACAAGGTCAGACAGACAGATTACTACCATTGTATAGAAAGGAGCTTACCTTCCTGACTCTCCAAATCACTTCCGTGTACAAAAAATAATGTAAAAAAAGTAAAAAATCCTATTTAAAATTATCATACAATAGATGAGTTAATATTCTATACATATCATGTATATATTATATACATACCATTTGTTTCGATAACGAATACATAAATCAACTTTTTATATTTTGCAAATATGTGTGTTAAAAATATGTTGAAAATAGTATAGCAATAATAATAAGTGTTACTCTTGCTAATGCTGCGAAAGCACCTTGTTTCGTACATTTGACGTTTCTCGTACTTGAAAAAACAAGACAAAACGTAGGTTATAATAAGTAAAATAAGTTAGGTTAAGTTTACTTCAATTTTATTTAAAACATAGAAAAACATGCTTTGACATTCGAAAACGGAAATAAATCTTTGTCATTCAATATTTGATTCGCGTAAAATAGATCGCAAAATAATAATGACATATGACATTTCGGTGCCAATTGTTCACCCTGTTGACACTTCTTTATAACTAGTCTTTTGTAAAAATCGGTATCCTAAATTGATTGTAAATTTGATAGAGAATTTCGTTGGGTAACAGTGTTGAGGCAAAATTAAGGCTCAACAGTTGCTCAGTCAGTAGGATTGGGAAGAACGGCCGTTAGTCCCCTAATCCATCACTGGTTACAATGTGATTAACGAAATGTAAATATTTTAGTTTTTGCGAACTCTGACGATTCGTGAAACTATTCTATTTCCGGGTACATTTATTTATTTAACGTTAGACATAAAGCAAGAAATTATAATTGCCAAATAAACTTCATCAACACATTCGACATAGCCTAAATAAATGTTTAATTATACATTGATCAGACTACCTACAACCAATCTAATTATGCAGGATTCCATGTTTTGATAAAACTTTTCACTCATCGATGGGCATTTCAGGTGTTGTTTTTTTATCGAGTTTGTATGAAATATTCACTAAATTATTATTTTTTTGATAAAGGCCTCAAATAAAATGCTCTAAAAATTTGAAAATAAGTTGCTTCATGGAAGTTTTTTTGTATTCACCAGTTCCAACAGTGAAAAACAGAGCAGTTACAAAACGTAACATTAATAAAACAGAACAATTAAAGAAAAGTGACGAAAAATAACAAGCAACAAATCTAACCTAACCAAACCTAACCTAACCTAACCTAATCTAACCTAATCTAATAATTTTTATCTTTTAAAAATTTTACCACTATTTTCCATGCATTAACGGTCTCGGTAAAACCTAGTTTTAATCTTTTTTTTGTATATCTTGTTCAGTAACTATGTAACAATTTCGAGACATTTTATTTTTTAAGAGTTTTAATTCACAATTACTAATTTGCTCCCGGTTTCGACGCTTCCGTGTCATTCACCAGCGTTCTTGAAACTATATAAGTACAGAAGTAATTTGATATTGTTAGGTGGTGGTAGTGATTGTTTGTCATTGGGGGGGATAAGAGTAGTCAAAATAAGGAAACATGGTTAGCGAAGGTGACTTACAGGGTGTTATTATTTCGTTAACTAAATTCCTTTTTTTAATTTTAATTATTTATTTATTTGATTATTCACCCATCTTTACATGGATTTTTTTAATTATAAGTACAGAGAGTTTTTAAACGAAGTAATGTAAAACAATATTTTTATAACGTTTAACAGTAAAATAAAATAAAAAATAAATAAAATATTTTATTTTTAGTACCGACGTAGCTCAACGGTAGAGCATCTGACCGGCAATCAGAAGGGTGCAGGTTCGAGTCCTGTCGGCGACATTTATCTTTTTTCGGAAGGTTTTTTCAATTTGGATGAGTGTTTCAGGCTAATAATTATTGTTTATAAAAATAAAATTTAGTTGCGCACGCCGGGTTTTGAACCCGCGACCTTCCGATTCGTAGTCGAGAGCCTTACCCCTCGACCAAATAGGTGATTATATGTTTTAGAATTAAAATATCTCTTATCTGAAATTTCGAGGTTTTGGCAAAAGTACTTCAAAAACATTGCAATTTCGTTTATTTTGTTCATTTAATAGCATTATGATGCGACAAATTACATAAGTCACTAATAATGTTTAAATTTAAGTCAATTCTTACGATTGTATTGAGTTTTTCTTTTGTTAAAATTACTCAAATACCGATATTTTAAAAGATTGCCATTCATTGAATGACCTGCTGTTTAGCAGAAGTCTTTAAGCCTTAGGATGAAAACAATCTTATCCTTAAAAGGAACCGGAATCCGACCCCCGATCACTAAACACGCCAAACGATTCTAAATGGTTGTCTTTAACCGGGGCGATACTGACAGTATCTTAAACTCTTTCACACCCGTAACGCATCGGCTTATCCCATTTAGTGCTTCTAGCCATGAACACACTTGATATTTATACAATATTTATTACGGTAATTTTGTTCCAGGTGAACGGAGTGGTGCTCCACGGAAGATGTCATCTGAACGCCTCCGCCATCATCAAAGGCCTCGCTGGACCTGTCTTCAAAGTCATCTTGCTCAGGTACCTATTTATATCCTGTACTTTGTCGCCTTGGCCTCTTATCATTGTACACTAAAATAAATCCGTCAATATGCTCCATATCATGCTCATCTAGGGATTGCAAATCCGGAGCCGTTTCCGAAAAACCGACTTCGTGAAATTCATAATACGGATATCCGGATTAAATACATAAATCTCGGCTTACCTATTGAAACTATAAATTGCAATTACTTAATGAAAGAACTAAAATTATTAAAGCTATCAGATAGAAGAATTGTCTCTTACTTAACATTTATTTTTAAAATTGTTAATGGTTTTATAGACAGCCCTGGAATTGTCAGCTTAATTACATTTAATATTCCAACTAGAACCACTCGATCTAAAATTTTGTTCAACTGTAACAATAATTTCAGGTCTGAGTCATTCAAAATTTCATTGGTACTTAGACTCCACACAGTAGGTAATATATATTCAAATATAGTAGAGATTTTCAACTGCTCGGAATACAAATACAAACAAACGATTTTTGCATACATCCTCAATAATTATTAATATATATGTCTAGAGTATAAGTAACAGTGAATGTGGGGTATGTCTTGATTATTCGCCTCTGGAACTTATTACTTATAATGGTACTTACACTATGTTATTTCTGTATTTGTTCGATATATTATCTATGAACCTACTTTGATGTGTTTTGCACCTGTTTATTATGACTAACTTTATATGTAAAAGCCCATATAGGACGCATATTATACAATAAATAAATAAATAAATAATTCAAATTTCAATTAACAAAAATAATGAAAAAAACAATTAAACCGTTTTTTTCGAATGTATTAGAACATATTAATTGTTTTTGTGTTTAATTCGTAGAACTTTAATTAAAATTTAATAATATTTTTATTAATTTCAGCAACAATTTTAGTTTTTATCATTGTGACAACTAAATTTCTTAATATTATTAAATTTGATTTACATTAAATAAAAAATAAAAAATATATATTACAACATGTTATGAGAGGGTGACTCATTAAAATTGAAAAAAAAGTGCCGCTTAAGACCACACGACTGGTTCGCCAAATACGGAATTAAAGCTATAATTCGCCAAACGGAAGACCAGCGGACCAACTTTCAGAAAGGACGACCGGATGGTCGAACCTTTCGACGCGGTGGCTTAAATCAGTATTTGGCGAACCAGTAATGTGGAAGGACCTTTATCTGTGCATTATTCTATTTGTATACATACTCGTATACAACATCTCTGGGGGTGAAGTGCAGTAACGTCGGGAAGTAAACATGATAGCACAAGTAAAAAAGATTAATGACTTTTTTCAAAATTCCAACTTATAAATGTAGTTTTCGGGTAAAAAAGTAATATCGTTTTTGAGGGGAAAAAAATTTGTATGGAAAAATAAATTCTATAGGAAAAAATAATGGAATTTCGATCAAAATTATTCACCTTTTTTACTTCTCCCATCATGTAGAATCACCTCCCAAAGATACTGCACTTTACCCCCGAACACCTTGTATAACGAAAAATGTCTATTTCAAGATGCCTGTCCGTTGGCAGACCAAGACTGCAGTCCTTTACATCACACAAACTCACAGCTTCGCAAGTCAGAATATTTTCACGTATATGAAACAAAATTTACTCCGCAACTTTTTCCATGCAAAAATCTTTAATCTCAATACCATAATTAAAAGCGGAAGATGTTGTTTGTGCAAAGATGAAGAGTTGGCCCGCGGATTTGTCAACTCGGCCACCGACCGTTCAATAATTTTGTCGAATTTTTTTAGGAGACCCCAATCCATCGAGGACGTAGCTGTAAAACCCATCACGCAATTTCCCGTTTCTTTGGAAGAGGAGGTGAGTGCTTTATTCTCTGTACCTAACAAGTAATATTTTTTCTAAGTAAATTAGAAGCTTCAAATTCAAAAAATAAATATTGAAAATCGATTAAAAATCATGAATATCTTCGAACTTTATTTTTTCCATTGTCTAATCTCGTTCTTATCCCGGATATGACATTTATTCCGTATTATATATTTGTTCCGTAGACTCAACAATGAATTGCTTTTCCTCAATAAACACTCTACTAATTATGGGTACCATTCTCCACTGTCCAGAATGTCGAGATTTGTTAACTCAAGCCAGGGCCTTGAAATTTTTGGTACCAGTGTTAATGACTTTTGTAGGGCTATGATACGAAATTAGAAGTCCAAGATTATCATTTAGAATGTCTAAAATCATGGACTCTACTAAAACCATGTTCAGGCTTTGACTTGAATGTTCTCTCAAATGTATATTTTTCTCCTCTTTTTGTCATCGCTTCATTCTTGTATTATGTATGTGCGGTTCCTTTTCAGTAGCTCTTGTTTATTTCATTTCGCGTTTTGTTTTTTGTGTAATTGAACATTGGTCCGTAAATAAATATAATAAATAAATTTCAATTTTTTTTTTATAACTTATTCAAGTTTGTAAACCTCATTATCGGTCGAGATTATTATATTAAATTAAAGTGGTTAAAAAAATTATACTTTTGTGTTATATAAAAATGCTTTTATAAGTGCAGTGATTAATTTTCCAATTTACCAAGGTTGATGTTCAGAAATGAATAAATTTATTTATTTAATCATTGTAGAAGATAATAATAACACATCCCAAAATGAACCACGAAACCGAAAAAACAACAAATTAAAAAGATTTCAGTCGCATCTGGGACTAGCATAAGGATAGCAGCCAATAATATGGGATTTATAAAAATGAAGGATAATATTAACAACTCTTGAACTTGAATGATATCGGTGTAAATGGCGAACTGGTCTCATTAGCTTAGTTGGTTAAGCGGTTACCCCGGATAGGTAGAGGTCCTGGGGTCGAGTCGCAGATGCGACTGAAATCTTTTTAATTTCTGTTATTTTTTTCGGTTTCGTGGTTCATTTGGGATGTGTTAATATTGTCTTCTTCAATGATTAAATAAATAAATTTATTCATTTCTGAACATCAACCTTGAAAAATTGGAAAATTAATCACTGCATATATTAAAACTTAATATATTAAAACAGGAATATATTAAAACTAAACTACGATATAAAGTAATGATAGATGATATACATGAATATTTGAATGTTGGAGTGGGAGCCGACCAAAAGGAAGTGGTAATTAAAAAAATTTTCGGAAGAACAAAGCAATTCACTGGAAAAATATCTAAAAGAGGACTGAACGATAAATTTACTTGGTTAATAAATATTATTATTATTTGGGGATTTTCTAATTAATTATGAAATTATTTTATTATATTTATTTAATTGTCTAATTTTTTCCCTTTATTATTACGGCGAAGAATTAGAACCCCTGAGTCTTTATTAAAAATATGATCGGTTGAAATGAAATGATTTGCAAACTCTGAAAAATTATTATTATTCAAACATGATTGTTCCGTAATTCGTATTTTTACGTTTTCAAATGTAGTTTTAAGGGCATTCGAAACATGATTATAATGCTACTCGCTCACAGATGGCGTTAATTGAAATATTTTAGAAAAAAATGCTTTTAGCAGGTAACGCTTTTAAATATTGGGATGAAATGTTTGTTGGCGGATGTACATACGCAATGTGAAATAGAATGAATTGTTATTGTAAGTTTAAAGTTGAATACCTTCAAGAAACTTATAAAAATAGTGTATGTGGTAGTGTTACAATAAAATATTTTAATTTCAAAGGTTTCTCTGAGGATTTCTGGTTTTCATATTCCGTAAACAATTTATCTCAATATTTAAAAGCATGACGTGGTAAAAATGTTTTTTTTTTTATATTTAAATTAACGCCATCTGTGAGCGCATATAACGCGAACGAGATTCAATCGTTTTAAAATTATTTACGTATGACGTTTTCATTCACAAACAGAAACAGCGCTGTATTCTAATACGAGTGTCCAAGGGTTTCCGTAAACCTACATCGAAAACACTACACAAATCATTTTGTATATGTATTATGTTATGTTCGTTGAAAATAATCCACGGATATAAAAAAGATGCGATAATTATTTGGCAGATTCCATTTATCACATGCTTCCCACCATAAATTATGAATTTATGTAATTTGTTTTTGGTAAAACGTTTCAGTTTGGAAGTGGTAATAAATCAGTCAGTTTCTGAAAGGCAATATCATAATCGTATTATTATTTACCTACGGCAAAAAAAATAATCCGCACCGTACAATTCAGCTTTAGGCACCCAAGTTCGGCTATAAAATATCTTCAAACTTAAATCTTTTGATGAGAAATAGCGCTTTTAATAAATCCCATCGTTATAAAACGTCGGTAAAGTAAGATAGGGTTAGCTAGGCCATAAAACAAGGAGCAAAATTGTGTTTCCATTATATATTTACATTATTATTATCGCCCGAATTTATGTCCGTCGTTAAAATATTCTTTATACAAAATCTCGGAGCTTCGCGAGCAACTACCGACATCTATCTTTTGAACAAATAATTAAATTATTAGTTTGCGTGATTTCCGCCAGGTGGATTTCATCATTAAAATATGATATTATATTTCATCCATAAATAAAAATACTCACTGCGAACAATTGTGAGATTCATTTATTTATCTTTCTGGTGCTTTGATAAATTTAGATTTACTTTATATAACGATTTCAGTTTATAATGTAACACTTGAAAATTAGAAGCTATTTGGTAATTATTTCCTACTGTTTTAACAACACTAAGATGGCGTCAATTCTCTTTACATATTTACGTAAAGGAAAAAATGAAGTGCATTTTTTTGTACCTCTGTGAATGCAAATATTTTGTTATTTATTTTTATGAACCCGACAGTATATTTCTTTTTTTTTCAAATTATTTGTTTTTCTACTGAGTATGAAAGAATTACCAAAAAAACTAAATATTTTTTTGCTAAGAATAGCTAAGCTGGTAGCTTTAGCCGATGCTAGTTGCGATTACCTACCACGTCAAATATCCACATAACCGCGGTCTGTTCACATCTACTAGCACCGCGCAGTGCTGAACAGTACAGTACAGACACGATAACATTAGTTGCATACATTATCTATGAACAAATTCATATTACAGCATACGTAAGCGTAACGTATCCGCGCATGCACGGACCAGCTAGTCGGCTAGAATATTTTGACGTTGCTGGTGGTTGCGCCTGCGCAGTTAGTATGAAAGCATGCCGTTCACACCGCCATCTTCGTCGGTTGGCTTCATATTGCTAAAACCGAGAATATGGAAAGCGATAAATGGATTGAATTAATCAGGGAAAACATGTTATAAAATAATAATAAACAATGTACGAGAAGTAGGATTATAAAAACCTCAAACATGTTATGGCGGACGCTGACGCTCAGTTGACAGTTCAGTTGACAGCCGTACTCGCGTCTGTGCTGTGTCTGTACGGAAGGTATATTCGCATCTACCAGCACCGTGCAGTGCAGAACAGTACAGCACAGACATTGCAACAATTTTAACAGAACGTTTTTTTTTTAAAGATAGACAATTATTCCCTGGTTACGAATAAGTTACCATCACAGTAAGCGGAATATGTTGCTTATGTCGTGATGGAGGACTTAGCCAGCTGAGGAATTGAACTCACGACATCCTGAAACCCAGATGCGATGTCAACTCAGCCACTGGCCGGTCAAAGATAGGGAAATGAGTAACGTAAGAAAGGCAGTGGAATGCACGCCTCCGGCTTCAGTGATGTCGTGGTATCTAAGGAAAATTCCCCGATTATGGGGATATTCTGGGAAAAAAAAACTTCACATCATAGCTGCTTTTATGTTGACAAAATAACAAAAACCGCTTTCAGAAGGGATTGTGGAAGTACTTAAGTCTTTCCCTAGCCAATAACAACACGGCTAGAAAAGGATGCTGAATGTGGTTCTAGTTTTTACCCACAATCTGAACGAGCCAAATAGAGCATAACCAGCAAAACAAATAATAGCACTTTAAGTCAACAAACGGCGCCGCAATGTAGACATTGTGTATGTCATCACCTTAATTAGTAGTCAAATCCATTCCATTCTTTCACAAATTGAAAAATGAATGCCATCTTAAAAAAAAAAAAAACTCAGATAGGTATATCGAAGACACCATCTAGGTTGAAAATATATTCCGGTAATAACTTTGAAATTATTCCAAAGATGGCAACCTATAAAAAAAATGGTTCCATGACAACTAGGCACAAATATAAATCGGCACACTTTTTAAAAGTGGTGTAAAGTCATTAAAATCGTCAATAAAAAAATAAATAACTTAAAAACCTAATCTAACCTAACCCAGTAAACCTAGTTTTTTTTCATCATTTTCATGATTTTACATCAATTTTCAAATTGAGCACAATTCTCCAGTTACCAAAAAAATGTGGATAAATAATTAAGGAAAAAGGATTGTAAGTAATTCTTTAATTGAAATATGAGATGAAAGTGATAGAATATAAACAGGTCTCAATTGCTCAATTGCTAGAGTGTCGGCCCCGGCAAGACTAGAGGATCTGGGTTCATTCCCCAGTTGCGATCGTTACTTTTTTTCTCGTTTCATATTTGATTTAGAATTATTAACACATATTCCATCTTTGAAAATCGTATCAAGTAAAAATAATAGTAAGGAACAATGTCATTACAAACAAACAGTGGAATGAAATTAATAAAAGGGGAAATAAAATCACTAAATCCGAACTTAATTAATATCAATTTATTTGTTTAACCATATTTTGGAAACAAATCATTCTTTTGACATGAATAAAGGTTTACAATTTTTACGTACAAATACAACTAGTTTACAATTAGATCAATTTGAACTTTTAGAAATTAGTTAAAGTGTTAAGAGGAACGGCTGCGCTGCCTGTTTCATACATAACCTAATTTGTATTTGAGGTCAAAATACCCAACCGATTTATTTATTTTGTTTTAAATTATGATGTATATGCCATGAAAAAAAAAATAATTTTCATAATTTTAGATGCAACTTAGAAAATTATTTGCGGGTTTATTTTTTTTTTAATTATCGTATTTGCTAAATAAATATGATTACGTAAATAATTTTGTTTTCGGGTCGATATTTTAAATTATGTGCGGCAAATTTGTATTCCAAAGTAAATTGATATTTTTTGATTTAATTTAAATTCCAACTTAATGCTTATTTTAATATATTTAAAAAAAAAAAAATTTATATTTCATTATATTTTCAAAGTAGATGGGGTAAAACTTTTTTTTTTATATCACCGTTAGCCCCAAAATAATTGTTAATGTTGCTCCTAAAATCGCGAAAAATCAATTACTTTAATGGCCTATATTTCATAATGTCCGTACTAGATATTTACTATACTTTTTGATGAAAAAAAAACGATCATTTGGTTTCAAATCTAAAATTAAATTGTGTATGAAACAGGCCGCACAGCCGTTCCTCTTAATAGTAATGTAAATATTATTAACAATAAAATATTATTTTTAAATAGTTATATTTTAACTTTATTTTCTTTGCTGTATTTTATTTTATTTATATTAATAATAAAAACGATTTATTTTTTTTAATTTCTGAAACAATTTTTTAAATTTAATTCCTTATTTTTCAATTATTTTTACATTTTAATTAATTACTTACCTACTTCATCATTTTTAATTTTTGTTTTATGTTTTCAATTTGTTCTATTTTCTTATTATTTGTCTATATACTTGTCATTATTTTTAGTAGCAACGAGTATATTGTTTATCCCGGAAGAGGAGAGCTTTGCTTCTGAAACGTTTAAGAAAGCAATTGTTATTCATTTATTTATTTTTTTAAAAACTTTTTATGTAGCATAATTTTCGATTTATTTGCGATTGAATCGAATGGTTAAAATAGCCACTTTAAACAAAAGCAATATAAAATTGTATTGAAACATTTTTATTTTATGACAAAACTAAAATTTTATTGAATATGTGCATCAGTAAAATAGATCGAAGGCGTATTACAAAAAAAATTTAGATTCTTGCTAGTTTAAAAAATAAACAGTTTTTTGTTTCTCCTGTGAAGTTCCGAAAATTGACTTACTAATTAAGGTGACGATAATGGTTAAACATATTACTATTTTACTTTAACACGGTTGACATTGGTTTTTTCAAGGTCAATCTAACATTCTGCCAATAATTATTGTTGATACAATTTTTGCGACCTTGGACATATTTGCTAAATCTTAATTATCTGTAACCTACAGCAGAATGTTTTAAAAACATGTAAACTATGGTCTCATGGCGTTATAAACTTTTGTACATCTTTTTTGTTGTAATTATTAGTGGGTACCTCAACTGAACAATTTTGTACCCTTTTTTCGGGTCATGCTTTTTCTAATTTATGAGTCTTCGATAGTAAAGTTTCTGTCATAATAAAATTAGTATTAGACAATTGTGGAAATTACTGCAATTTTCAGCTAGAAACGTCGAGAAATATTCGTTTACAAAAAATAAGATAAGACGCCATAATGTTTATAGCATTTCTTTCAATAAGAAAATAAGCAATTAGAATGAGTGTTGATGTTGTGTTTTTTTATACAGGGACAGAATTTTATTTCATTTTATTTAGTCTTCTCCAAATCGGGACGAAGCCGGCTAATAAAATTAATGCATATAAAAGCGGTTTCACTTGGAATTATCTCAAGGTTACCTGATTCGGGTTTCTTGTTTAGAGTTTCTTTTTTATACGTTTAGACATTTGTCGTCTTGACGGTTTTCTTTTACCTTTTGCTCAATCTTCCATCTATTTATTTGGCTATTCAACCATCGCATTGTAACTTGTAACATAAAATTACCGGCTTTCCGAAAGTATACTCGTATTTACAATAAAACAACTTTTTTTCAAATTTTGCCTTCATAAACATTATCTATATAAAGTTTTTTTTCGCGATGGGTTTATAATGTCTTGAAATGTGAATAAAAGACAAGAATGTTTTTTTCTGTAGTTTCATCGACACCTGTTCAAACATTTCAAAAGTTTTAATGAGAAGGCCAATGCTATGTACATAAATTACAAGATTTTAGCAATGTTGAAAAACACTTGTATCTAAAATTTTAAAGCAATTTAATTAAATAAACATCATTATCGAAATTGCATTATCGTCTTAAAAATATTTTTTTTTACATTAAGAGGAACGGCTTTGCGGCCTGTTTCATACAAAACTTAATTTTGTATTTGAGGCCAAAATATTCAACTAAACCTAATGATCATTTTTTTCATCAAAAAGTACAGTAAATATCTAGTACGGATTAGAAGTAACGTATTTATTTTTGTTTTACATTAAGAAATATAGGCCAGGAATTGATTTTTCACGATTTTAGAGGCACCTTTAATCATTTAGGGGCTAACGGTGATTTGAAAAAAAAGTTTTACCCCGTCTGCTTTGAAAATATAATAATAAATAAGTTAAGAAATTAAAAAAAAAACGTTAAAATTAGCATTATGGTGGACAATAAATTAAATTAAATACCACCAATTTACTTTGGAGCACAGATATACCGTACATAATTTAGAGTGGAAGATTCTCTTAGTATCGCCCTGGTGAAAGACCACCATTCAGAATTGAAACGTTGCTTGAAATGGCTTTTAGCCGTGTTTGGTGACCAGATCTGAATAGCCAGCCACCTCTTTCCCACCTTCCTCTTCCCCTTCTCCTTCCCCTTCCCCAATACCTTCAGCCTCACAACATTCCCCAATTGGGAATGCCATAGTCTCACTGGCTCCAGACGGTTGGAAGCAGTTGGGACTCATGTGCGGTATTCATATATAAAAAATTTAAAAAATGATCGAGTCGAAAAAAGGTTTTTTTTTATGTTTTGTTTTTGTGTTTTTATTTGCGTAATCACATTTACATAGCAAATATGGTTTTTGTTTTTAAAATCGATAAACCCGCATAATGATTTTCTAAGTTGACTCTAAAATTATGATTTTTTTTTCATGGCCTGTACTTCATAATTTAAAACAAAAATAAATTGAATACTTCTCATAGGTACTAGATATTTACTAAACCTTTAATTAAACAAAAATTATCATTCAGTTTGGATGGCTCAATTCAAAGTAAAGTTTTGTATGACACAAGCCGCACAGCCGTTCCTCTTAATAAACTCCAATGAAAAATATTATGGCTTCAAATAAAAATAAAAATATCGATATTCACGTAAAATATCCGATATACGTAACAGATTACTCGATACCTATTTTTTCCATCCTTTTATAGTGTATTTATTTTAACTATTATAGGTATATACTTAAATTATTATATTTGATTTATCTGTACTATTTTTTGCATCTCTTTATATTTAATTATTTTACTTTGTTTTTTTTTCTCCATCGTTTTTATTATCATACTATGTAAATACTATGTTTTTTCCTTCTATATTTGTATGATGGCACTTAATATGGACTAAACTTGTTAATTTGACTGTCTTAAAATAGGATTTGTTCCTGGGTAAGTCTGACAAAGTTGTCTTAATTTTTAAGTACTGTGTGTTTCAAATAAATAGTAATTATTATTACTAGCAGATTAAACGCGCTGATAAAACACAACAGTTTTGAACACACTTAAAAAGGACACAGTATGTTCATCGTGGTACGAATTGAATTGCGGACTCTTTTGTCTGTGAGGGGAAAATACCATTTGTACTAGTCGCGTCTATACGGCGATTAACATAGGTCTCTAGGATATTAATACTGTAAGATTATTTTTTAGATAATGTTATATGGATCAACAAAGCTGATTCTGAATGTGTAAGTTTTGTTGTGTGTAATTATGTAGAGAATTAATAAATTGTTATTTAAAAACGATTAAATCCATAAGACTTAAACGCCCTGTGATTAGTCAGCGGGTTCTGATTTGAACTTTGATCGCTCCCTCACGGGTCGGTCGGCAATTTCGCGCTGCGTGGACTCGCACACGGGTATACAAATTATTTCAAAAGTATTCAATTTCTCCGTCATTTTTATCGATATCGACTTCCATTTAAGAACTGTATCACCTTCTATTAATTCCCATATATTGTTTTGTTCCTTGTTATCTTTCCATAATTACTACAAGATTCTACCCGAATTTATTTGAAATCTGTTTAAAAAGTATTTGTAACACATATTAAAATTTGACGGCCTCCGTGGTCGAGGGGTAAGGCGAATCCGAAGGTCGCGGGTTCAAATCCCGGAGTGCGCAAATAAATTTTAATTTGTGTTGTTTCACAATTAATCAATTAAAATTAATATATGGTATATTTGTGCCTGTTCCAGAGTGGAAGATACTCTCAGTATCACCCTGGTGAAAGACCACCATTCAGAATAGAAACGTTGCTTGAAATAGCTTTTAGCCGTGTTTGGTGACCAGATCTAAATAGCCAGGTATTTTCCCACCGTCCTCTTTCTCTTCTCCTTCACCTCCCCACTACCATCGGCCTCACAACATTCCCCAATTGGTTTATAAGCTTCAATAAGTTATTCCAATAAAAATTAAAAGTGTTTTACTTTATCTATTATAAAAAATCAACTCCTTATAGCATATTATGATGCTCCTGGAGCTCTCCAGCGGTAATTTTGGGAAACAGTGGTTAAAAAAAATCACTAAATCAGTGTAACACCCCTCATCCCTTTCCAATCGACCGGTCAGGCGTCGTGAGTTCAATTCCTTGGCTGGTTAAATCCTCCATCACCACACAGGCAACATCTTCCGCTTACTACGATGGTAGTGGGATATTTGCAAATGTTGTCAGGTTATACGTAACCTAATGGAATGTTCTCCATTGTTAAATATATATTTTTTTAATTAGTCCATTCCCCATAACTTAATTCTTTCTTATTACTATTCCTCTAAGAACATTAATTTTTCACTCAACTCTGTGTACTTTTTCCCACATCTTCCTCTGCACATGCCCTACCTACAATCTCTCGCCTCTGCCGGGTCGTATATCACATCCTCTTATCTGAGTGCGACACTTACCAAATTAAGTTGGCATAACAAAACCATAAATTGTGCAATAAATTCTCAAAAATACTGCTACAGAACTTCATAAAATCGCGAGTATTCACCCTTTACTCGAATGCTGGCACTATACTCTTGATGAGAGAAACTAACACGAAAGTGAGAGTGTAGGGCGCGCTTCACCTGTGTCGGTTTTTGTGCTTTCTCCTTGGAAGATGGAATGGAAATTACCGCATAATCTATCCAGAGTCAGTGGGACTATGGCATTCCCGATTTGTGGTATGTTGTGAGGTTGAATGGAGTGAGACGGAAGGAGAAAGGAAAAGGATTAGAAAGTATCTGACTATTCAGATCTGGTAACTAAACACGGCTTTTTTAGCGAGTTTTCGATTCTGATACTGTTAGTATCTACTATCTACCGCTATGGAACGTGCCACAAAAACTCTAATAAGGCCACAAACGTACTGTGTATTGAAAGGAAGTAAAGGAATTTCTGGAAAAGAAAAGGTATGAGGGGTGGGTAGGAATCTGGGGGTCCTGGACTCACAGGATTGACAGACGTATTAATCCATCCTTCCCAGTGCGTTGGAAGGCGATGGGTCGAGAGAGTCCGGCTGGAGAGGTCAAGCGGTCTCCCTCAACCGGCCTCTCCCGATCCACCTTGAAGCCGGGCACCCCTGCTAAGTCACTTGCCCTAACGAACAACTTGGGGCGACCTGTGGCAGAGGCGCTGGTTATCCATTGAATGGTTTCCGGGGCGGCGGTACCCATAACCGCCTCATAAATATATAACATATTAATCGAATAAAATGTAATTACGTAATTACCCAGGCCGGGATTTTATTCCGCAAATCTCTGAATTCTTAGTAGAGGACTCGGAGGCTGTCAAATGCGCGTCCTTGAGGTAATTCTTCACAAAAAAAATGATCTATATGAATTGCCCATATACATGATTCGTAGACATTGTGTAGGCGGCATTTGTGTTCATACAAACATGTTCGCAGTATTTTGTCTCGTAGGAATGTAAAGTGAAGTGGAACAATAAAGATATGTAATGTTTGGGTTTCACGCGTTCGGTAGTGCTTCTCGTTAAATTTATTAATTAATCACAAAAGTATATATTATTTTGTAGCACATGTCGAAATTCCTGCCAACGCGTAAATATTTTTTTTATCTATCTTCAGAAGTCGGCAACATTTTTTTAAGGTGCGTGAAAATCTGTATTTAATACATGACATCTTTAAGATATACTTAACTCTTTGAAGCACGAACTTTTTTTTCAAAAAACGACAAATCCTCTTAAAATGTCAGACTTATAGCTAAAGTGTGCAGTCCCATGTATTATCGCTAGTGTAAACTAATTAGTCAAGAACCCATGATTCACCATTAGTTGCCAAAATTGTTAATAGATGATGGTTTTCACAGAATTACTTATTTTCTTAGTGACCGATTTTTGATACCACAGTGCTTCAAAGCGTTAAGCAAGTTTCTACTATAAAAATGTGTGAAGAGAAAAATGTTAAAGAATATCAACAATGTTACAAATTTATGAGAAATGGAAATCAATTTGTAATACCTAATTTTGAAACATCTAAAATGCAAAACCATAATATTTATCAAGCCATAAAAAATTACAATAACCTCCCCATTTAAATGTGCCGTATTAATGACCAATCAGAACAAATAAACCAAATTAAAAACAGCTCTAAAAAAAAAATTACGTACTTAAATATTTAATGAAAAATATTTTATAAATAGAAGAAAATTACCTACCTACTAGTAGTACCTACCAAATTAATAATTGTGGCTCCCTTATCAGACACAAGAACTCTTCTTTTCTGATAAGGTACACACGACCAAGAATACCCTTTAATTAAATATTTTGTAAAATACTTGTAATGCAACTTATATAAAAATTAAATAAAACAGTAAACAGTCTTATTTTATTAGCTACAATCGTGAAGAAGGAATTAAATTGGTTTTTTTTTAGGTTTCCGTCCATATTTGTCTCACTGTCCACTTTTAGACTTATTTTTCATAGGCCATTTTTGTTTAATTGACGGTGCCTGAACTCTTTTTTCAAGAGTTTTTATTGGAACATTATTGTAGATACAAACAGATTTCCGAGTACTTTTTTTACAATATGTTGGTGTTCATTGCAAATAAAAAATGCAATCACATGCGGATGATATTGTCAGGAAGATATGATAAAAATCCAACTTTTGTATTTCCTTTATTGTTTAGTTCTCTTTTGTTTCCTTGGACGATGATAACAAATATTTATTATTATTACGAATATCCTAATAACATTTGAAAAACTACTACCGACATTATGATCGGAAAATGTTGCTTGTTCAGTGATAGAGGACAGTGATAGAGGTAGCAGAGGAATTGAACCCGCGACGCCGGGGTGGGAACCCAACCCATTTATTAACATAGCAAGATACCGGTAAATTATTTGTATTGTGCATTCTTGTATCTTTCCTATGGGGGATTCGAAACCGTCATGAATAACTTGAAAATCAATGAATATTGTGAATCTATTCGATGTAAACGAATCATATTAATGGATAGCACTATAATATAAATCGGGGTTTATGTCTCTACCTTTAAAAGCACGTCTGTACTTACTCGTTTGTGAAAACTGTTAGAAGTCAAAATTAATCAAAATTTTCAGTATGAACGAATCACCAGAGACCTTTAAATTTCGCGTTTGTGATAACTAGAATTTTTACCTGAAGTTCAGCATATTTATGCGAATAACGCTAAATTTGGGTATATTTAGCGAATTTTCGTATTTTTCACGCTATATTCTTGTATTTTAAAATAAGAAAGTAATATTGCAGGTTCTTAATGTTTCTTTTACTATGGTTTTGACAAGCTTTAATATGCCCAAAATGAAACGCAGCTAACTTCTTGACAGTAATTCCGATTTAAAGAAATTATGAAAAGAGACAAAATTTAAATAAAAAAAAAAAACAAAAACCACCAAATATGCGCCACTTTATTGCAAAGGGGCAACAAACAGTACTTTTATAGCAAAATACCACCGTTTTTGCTGAAAAATACCCCCATTTTCACTAAAATAACGCGAATTTTGTCCAAAAATAACACCACTTTTCCCTAAAAATAACGCGAATTTTTCAGGTTCCTTCCAATTACACATCCAAATTAGGAAATAGTATGTTATTAGGCATCAATTAATTAATTTCAATTAGGTGTACAAGTCTATCTATTAACCGCGTAAGAACTAAGAACTATTAACAGTCAATACGAATTTAATAAACAAGTTCAAAATTCTTATCACTTTAGGGTATAACGATAACGTTAGGTATTAGATTTACCGGGCGCGCTTTACTGTTGCGATGTTCTGCTATTAAAATGTGTTATACACGGTGGCGCAAAATTACCGTTATGGTTTGGAATGAAATGGCATAATCAAGCCGTTGTTGGTAGTCTATCGGCTTCAATTCTTGCACAAGCTGAACCTTAGACGGGAACATGTGCAATATGGCCAAAATCCTTTGAACGGACCTCCGCGATAGCCCCAGTTGTGCCGAACGTCTTCTTGTTGATGTTTCTGGACTGTCCTGTACACTATCCACAACACATTGGATATTTTCTTCCGTGTGGACCGTACATGGTCTTCCGGTACATGGAAGGTGTCTTACTGTACCATGTTGTCGAAAATTTGGAACCAGGCGGTTTATTGTTGGTGCTTAAGGTCCAGTACGCATATTTAAAAAAAAACGGCAATAAGCACGCTGCGTCAAAACAATTGACCGTTGATTTTCAAAATAAAATTCAACAATTGTTGATCACCACTGTTCTGTTGTGTAGTGTTCCATTTCAAATTCCCCAAGTATTTTTCACAAAATTCTGAAATAAAAATAAAAAATATAAATAAATTAAAAAAGTTATTAAACATTCAAAACATAACGGTAGTTTTACGCCACCCTGTAGAAACACTGCCACAGTCTCCCCTGATACATAGTTGTGTACAACTGTAAGAGATAATTATGCAGTTTATTAATTTAAAATTAACCAAATTTCGTGATGAGAGACAATCTCACAAAAAGACAGGAAGCTGTTTGTCTCCATATGTAAAATATTCAGTTAAAAGATTGTTAACTAAAATAGTTGTCACGTGAACACCACCTCTCCAAATAACAAGTAATTTATGCATTCGCAATTTTACGATCTTACCGCTGATATTCCGTTTTAACATCTCCCTCTTTCTCATAAACGATCCATTTAACAGAAAGAGAGAACACAACTGATCTCTCGGCGGCGGGACAATAGCACACCGTTTGAAGTTATGCAAACATGTTTACTATACCTGACATTCACCCGTGGAAAAATGTGTCAGTTTGCGGCACCTAGATAAAATGTCGTATGATTTGCATGATGGCGAACCTTTTTTCTTATCAATTATATGAAGTTTTTTCTCGGGTTATTCATTTTACACGCCAGTTTGTAATAGCGAAGTGCCTGCACGATTCAAGATAGTACGGGTACGAATTATAGTGACAGTTTTTCTATGAAGATTAAAGTTAAGAAAATTTATAAATAAATGACATGTTTTTTTGCTCTAAATTTGCATACGTATTCATATTATTGATTTTCTAGTAGTTACAACCAAATCGTTTTAAAGAGCGCACGTTTGAATGTATTTGTGCACGCCGATGGTAGTTCAAATTGGTTCGAAATACTTTAGAACACCCACCCGCAGTCCCATTTTGTCCCCGCAGTAGCCCTACGATACAGTACACCCCTACACAAGCAAGAATGCACTTTTGAATGATTGTAATGTACTAACCTGGTTTGTCTAAGTTTCAACACTCTCTTTTCTTATTGAATAATATACTGAAAAATATTGAAAAACGGTCTGGCGTTTTGCCTTATTTAAAAAGGTTTAATTGCTTTTTCAAAGCCCCATCGCTCATTCTGGAAATGGTGTTGAAGATATTTTGTATAATTTCATTTATTTTTTACGCTGATCTCGGAATGGATAGATATCCTATAACGTACAATTTTGACGGCCTGGAGGCAAAGGTCACGTGACATCAATTTTGCCACCAGCCTAGTAGACTAGCGTCCAATTTGGTTTTGCGTGATATTAACTGCGGTGAGCAAATTATGAAACATTTATAAAGGGGTCAAACTAAATGCTAAAAAACAGGATATTCGGCTTTTGTAAACAACCCGAAACTGGTTAAATATTTTACTCAAAATGGCGGTACGCCCCTCTTATTTTGGTTGCTTCGGTGTTAGGGCATCTCTATGTAGTGTTCGCTCTACGCCTATGTATAATGTTTCACATCCTGGTGATTGCAGGGTGCTAGATTTTTTCCTTGTTTTTCCACGACACCATTTGTGTTTTGAAAGTATTGAGTTGAGTTTCAGAATTAAGTATCGGGCAGAAGGTTGAAGATTTTGGGAGCTAGGTAGACGAACTGTCTAATTCCTTTAATAGCATGCTACTGTTTACATTCAACGATTTTTTTAAAATATTTTAAGCAATTAAAAGCTTACTCGTTACTAAGAAATTCAGAAGCCTAAATATGACACACGCGTTCAGAAGTATTGCTCATAGTATAATTTTCGCTTAGTTGACAAAACCCACGAATAATTAAGTTCGATATTATGTATTGTACACGTATAGCTTGTGTAACGTATCTCTCACGTTGATTTAATCAGCAAATAAACGATCCACGTGAAATTTACATTACCAAATATCTAGAATATCTTAACACCGACGTTATTTCATTTAAATTTCTTTGCCGGCATCCCGGGCGTATATTTAGTAAGTTATGCATAATTTAATTTTGTTACCCGCTTCACTAAACAATGTCTGTTCTGAGAGGGGTTACCGTTAATTAGGTTCATTTAATCACCATATTAAACTTGAAACGATCTATTAAGATGAATTTTCTCGCAACACAACAATGCAACAAGTTGTGAATCAGGTTAAACCTTTGTCACATATCACATATTCTGTGTTTGCTGGGATTTCGAGATACTCTTTGATCTTGGATAGCAAAAAAGGTCATTATCGTCATCACGACACTACATCCCAGGATAAGATTTGGCCGTCTCCATTAATAACACTAGCTCCAGCCCTCGATATTCGACTCTAGTTCTTAGTCTTCTCGGTTATTTTAAAAAATATTTATACCCAACTGCTCGCATCCGTATGGAGCCAGTGAGACTCTTCCATCCCCAATTGAGGTATGTTGTGAGGATGAAGGTATTAAGGAGAGGGAAGAAGGAAGGTGGGGAAGTACCTGCCTATTCAGATCTGGTCACCAAACACGGCTAAAGTCATTTCAAGCAACTTTACGATTCTGAATGGTGGTCTTTCACCTGGGCGATACTGACAGTATCTACCATGGAGGCCGTCGTTCTGCTACATTCCTCTTCCACGCAGTATAACCACCTTTCCCTTAGTCTGCCTCTGAGTCGCTTCCCCTGGGGCACACACTTGGTCAAAATTTCGACGTCATATAAATTACAGGTACAAAACAAGGTAATTAAAACGCTACTTGACTTTAATACTAGAATATCCACCAAAAATTATACAAGGAAACAAAACTGTTAACAATAAGAAAACTATATGAATGTAATGTTTCCCAATGTATAAAATAAATACTAAACTTATAGATACAAACACAGAATTAACATCATAACGTACATTTAAATACCATACATACACGATATGGGGAGGGGGTCAATTTATGCATTTGCCTTCCAGGCGACATTAAAATAGAAATAAGTCTAGGTGTATTTGAAAAGAAGTTGTTCATTCTGAACTGTTTAATATTTTGGTAATCCTTCTAGTTAAATAAGTGAAAATGTTATTATCGTTTTTTTCTGGAACTCTTTCTATAGAATTTTATAACGGTTTCATGGTCTATAAGAATATCGAGAAAAGTCATTCTTATAAAAATATCCGTGATGAACCGATCGTGGGAAGAATTACTTCGATTTATTTCCGTTTGTTTGTCTTACTAGAAAGTGCAAAAAATAAATTCCTAAAACTAGCGAAACTCAAAATAAATCTCAGTCAAAACAACATAATATTCAGACTCAATAATCCGCGCCGGGTCATAAATCACCATTTTGTAAATGTTTTCAGATTTTCATTAACTTGTTTTTGTAGCCAAGTATCAGAACAAGATTTCATTAGAATTTCTCATACTTCATTCACAGCGCCGCACCATTTGCTGTAAAATTAGAAGCTGACTCACTTCACGTATTCGCATTATATCTGGTTCTGCTGTTTACGTCTCGCCGTGTGATGAGGCCGCGTGTTATTCGCTCGAACTTCAAGTATCCACGATCGGCTACCACTTCTACTGCCAGCGGTGATGTAATCTATGAAAAATTCCCTAGATCTGGGGAAAAAATCAATAAAATATGCGAATTATTCTTGAAAATTACAATGAAAACAATATACAGCAATATATTCTAGATAGCCAGTAATTAGTGATCCGTTTTTTGCACTTACAATTGAAAACCATAGAAAGTTATTTACGTAGAACTTATTAGTGGTCGATTGCGGAGCAAATTTTGGTTTACGCAATAATTACGATTGTGATTTTTAAAAATATTATTGTTTTTCATATTTTAAATTGATAATAACGGATGAACAAACTGGCGGTTGGACAAGTTGGTTTCGCTTATCTGTTGAAGCGATTAAATGATCAAGGTTTTGAACCACAAACAATGTTACCGAAAAAATTATTGTAAGATTCTTGTTAGAATTCGATCCCCATGAAAACTAGGGTAAAAAGTAGCCCCCAACCTCAACAAGGTTGGGAACCCTTTGAGTGTAGTGTATGTGCTAAAAAAACGACCAGAATTGTGATTTTATGGATAGTTTTCAAGTTGGGATTCTGACGTTGGGGAATTTGTAAGGAAATTTTTTACCTAGTCAATTTCGAGGGAATTTTTTTTTGTACACTACATCACCGTTTCCACTACCAGTTTTAGTAAGTCGAGAGCCGGTTCGCCGATCGCTCGTCGTACGCTATCGCAATCGCCCACATCCAAATCGGCAAAACAACCTCAAAACTGCGGTGATAAGTGCGAAAAGCAGTCAAAACCATGCCAAATGGCTGGTTTCGCGTCTCAAATTTAAAAAAAGCTGTGTGTTTTAATGTTTTAATTTGTAAAAACAAGAGTTTTAACTCTAACGTGTTGATCGTGTGAGATCGTAGTGCGGATAAGTTTGCCCCTGTGTGTAAATGAGTGTAAACAGTTAGTGAGATAATATTGTTATTGTGTGTTCGTCGATACGATAGTGTTTTTACTAAGTAAGGTCCTCGCTTTTTTACACAAACTCTGCTGGTGGGTGTGAGGATTTATGGTCGGAGCGGCCATCGGTGCGCTGGTTACTCGCTTTGTGTAATTTTAATAATTTCACGCGATGTATTATTATGATTGCAATTAATACAGTTTCTTTACGTTATCAAACCGGATTTCGTTCGTTTACATTACACGCCCGGACGTATATCTGCCAGTGCTGTAAGCCGCACAAGTTATATCGATCATAAACGATGGTTCTTGCCGCTCAATCTGCGTTTATTTGTTGGATTATTTTACCTTTTCTCCGAATTGTACAACATTCTTTTAGTACTATGCGAAAATTGCAGTCCTGATTTTGTATGGTTTCTGGCAGTAGCACTTTTTTCTTCTGCAACGGCTGTCAGACTGGCTAAAAAAAGGCTTGTGTTTTTTTTACTCCTAATGTAAATGCGGCATGATTGAAGCGCTTTTCTCACAAAAGGATAGTTTTTGGGTTAGGCTAGGCTAGGTTATGTTTCATTTTATTTTCTTTTCTTTTCGATTTAATTTTGTATCAGTACAACATTCAACAACCCATTTATATGTACCCACCATCAACAGAGATGTATTGTAATACCTCTATCAATGAGCTGGTTTTAGATTTATCGATTTCCGTCTAACCTCTATTCAATTGTTCCAATAGGAGATATCCTGCTGAAAAGTAAACAAAAAGTCGTAAAAATGTCTCGAAATCAATGTGTGAAGCGATAAAATGCTTCTTTATTATTGGATAAAAATACAAATGGTTAATTAAATTGGTTTTGTGAAACGGTGACCAATCATGCCTCGTTCACATCGGGAGTAAAAAATATTTTATGCTTTATAAAAAACCTCAGATTACATATAAAATCAGGTAAAGAATGCTTGATCGATAAAAATGGTAGGTTTATTATATTGATTTTTGAAAGGTGGCGAAACATGCCTCATCGGGAGAAAAAAAAAGAGCATTCGTTCCGTTTGCCTGTTTTTAAGTATTTTTATCCTAAATTGTCTATGGAAATGCCCGCCCACTTTCGGAGACTATAAAATAGTGCCCGTCCACTTTCATATAAAATAAAATAGTGCCCGTCAACATTTGACGTTTCTCTTTCGTGAAAAACAAGACAAAACGTAGCTTATAATAAGTAAAATATGTTAGGTTCTCGTCAATTTTATTTAAAACATACGAAAACATGTTTTCGTGAGATTCGAAAACGGAAACAAATCTGTGTCGTTCAATATTTGAATCGCGTAAAATAGATCGCAAACCAATAATGACGTTTGACATTTCACATTTGTTCACCCTGTTTATTTTCTGCTGAGGGGAACTTAATCCGAAAAAAATCGATAACCCAAATTGACCGTAAATTTGATCGAGAATTACGTTCGGAAGATTGTATTTGTGCATTTGAACAGTGCCGAGGCAAAATTTCGGCCAAACATTTGCTCAGTACGGTATGGAACAACGGCGGTTAGATTCCAAAGGCATAACAAAATAATCATTGTGAAAGTCATACGATTTGATCATTGATCGAGATAGACAATCAATTTGGTGTGTGAAGGGGTAACCAAACATGCCTCATTTACGTCGGGACTCAAAATAAGCCAGGTTTGTTTTTGTAGTAAGTACGTTGCAGTAGCTAAGAACATTTCTGTCAGATTACATAGAAAAAAAAAATTAAAATGGCTGGTAATCAATGCGTAAAACATGATTATAACGTTACACGCAATTAAAATATTTTAGAAAATGACACTTTTGGAACGTAATGCTTTTGTTGACTGTTTGTTTCCGGGTTTACACTGTACGTATGGAATAAGAAATTAAATAAATTGTTATTAATAAATGAATTAAAAAAACATACTTTGTATTCACCACTTTATTAACATCCACATATATCTACATGTTTCGAAAGCGATGCTTTCTTCATCAGGAATATATAGAATACTAAGAATAATAATGTCAAGCATGGACAAATGATAAAAATTAGAACACAATAATGTAAGAATAGACGAATTATAAACATAAAAAATATCAATTAAAGTAGATAAATACGTTAATAAAAAATAAAAAAAATGAAACATTGAATATATTTATATTAATATGAAAATAAATTCAAGATATAGGTATTTTAAAAAAAATATTTCATAAATACATAATTCGAAAGATGCGGCCGATGTTTCAACCTTTGTGTCACCTCCACCTGCATAAAGAGTGCGTTATTTCCTTAGTTGAATTATTCGGTCATCGTAGGAAAGTCATGGCTCATGGCTGGCGAAAGATAGGTAAATGGGAGCAGTGTTGATTCAATGGTCGTAAACATGTGTTTCCTCTTAAAACATCAACAGACAGTGTTAATCCTCGCGCTGTTTTAAAATCTAGATTCTAGAATAACATTATTTATTTATTTTAATTTTTTTTCAACTATTTTATTTGTTTGTTTGTTTGTTTTTTTTTTTAAATTATTTTATTTATATTTTTATTTCTTTTAATTTTTTGTATTGTTATTTAATTTTTTTAAGTTAAAATTTTTTATTGTTATTATTTTTAATTTATTTTAGATACCAAAAGTACATTTATAAAATGTGTGGTGTACAAATTACAAGGTTTGAGGAAATTATTACAATGATCTAGTAAGAAATATCTAGTAAGTGGTTATAATCATTACATTATGCTGTTATTAGGTATTGCTACCAGAGTTTAGTAGAACACAGTACTCAAACAGATGCATTGCTTGCATACAGCACGTTTCAAACTTGTTATTCCGCATCAGAAAAGAAATTCCTGTAAAAATGAAGAAAGTTCGTAATAAAAAATAATAGCACTGTAAAACACTTCTACTTTTTGTCCTTTTTTCGCTAATTACAATTAGTTAGTGTAACCAAGACAAAAGGCTGTTTCTCAGTGACGGATCGCAAGGAAATCACTGTCGGAAGTGTTTACTTATAATCCAATTTCTTTTTAATTTTTTTGTATGTGATACCACACAAGAGTCCCACCTGCTCCCAACCTTCTGGAGCCAGTGAGACTATGGCATCCCTAATTGGGGTATGTTGTGAGGCATTGAAGAGGGGAAGGATGTGGGGTCGAGGAAGGTGGGGAAGTACCTGGCTATTTAAATCTAGTCACCAAACACGACTAAAGCCATTTCAAGCAACATTTCGCTTCTGAACGGTGGTCTTTCACCAGGGCGATACTGAAAGTATCTACCACTCTGGAACGTGCCGCAAATATACTACATATTATTTTATTGGAATAAATTGCGATATAACACAATTTATTCAAATAAAATTTACTTGCGCACGCCGGGAATCGAACCCGCGACCTCCGGCTTCGTAGCCAAGGATCGTAACCACTCAACCACGGAGACCGTCATACAATAATATACCAATACATACAATTCTAAGTTAGTGCGTGTTGTTTGGGTCAACTCTGATAGTGAGAGACATATTATCGTACTTATGTAGTTGCTGCTTTTTTTTGTGCCACCCGTTCCGGAATTTGAACAAGAAAGAGGTGCGGTGGACATTAATTCAACGTGATATTGGTTTCTAAATGTTAACCACAAATCAATCTGTCACAATTTGTAACATAAATATTTCAGAAATAACATTTTATTCGTCCTCATTTATTAATTCAAACTTCTTTGTTGTTATTTTGTCTCAAATGTATGGAGCAGGTGGGACTGTATCGCTCTCATTTTGAAGAAGTGAGGAAGGGAAGATCAAGGTTGGAAAGTACCTAGCTATTCAGATCTGGCGACTTAATATACCTTTTTTTATTTTTTTACATGAATACCGCACAAGTGGCCCAACTGCTCCCAACCGTCTGGAGCCAGTGAGACTATGGCATTCCCAATTGGGGAATGTTATGGGCCTGAAGGTATCAGAGAGGGGAAGGAGAAGGGGAAGAGGAAGGTGGGGAAATACCAGACTATTCAGATCTGGTCACCAAACACGGCTAAAAGCCATTTCTAGCAACGTTTCAATTTCGAATGGTGGTCTTTCACCAGGGCGATACTGAGAGTATCTTCCACTCTGGAACTTGCGCAAATATACTATATATTATTTTTAAATGAATTAATTGTGAAACGGCACAAATTAATTAAATAAAATTAACTTGCGCACGCCGGGATTTGAACCCGCTACCTTCGGATTCGAAGTCGAGAGCCTTACCCCTCGACCATGGAGGCCGTCGAAAGAAAGAGTCGAGCTAAAGCCATTTCAAGGAAGCGCACCAAAATCTTAATATTTAAACGTAATATCATGTTAAAATATTGCAAAAGGGGTGTATGTAAAAAATGGTGGTGATCCTACGAATTTTTCGTCCAAAAATGCAATACAAATTTTCGTAGAGCGTACACAAGTATTATATTTGAATATTACGTGTAAAGACGTAAAAGTTTTGCAATAGACGTGCATGCACGTACTGTCTACGATCGTGATGTTTTCACAGAGCGATGTAGGGAAACATGTGGCGACGTAAGTTACGTTATAATGGTTTCATGACAATTCGGCACAGTGAGTGGAACAAAGTCATTAAAAATATGAAGAAAAAAAACACTACATTTTTCATGTCTTATCTTGTCAAAAGTGTGCCGATTTATCACTGCGCCGAATGGTTAGGTTACCGTTGTAATACAATATGAAATCATACGTATATAGACGAGATTTATTCGCAATTGTTCGTTGCAAATTATGAAAACAAAAAGTACGTGTATAGACATCGTATTAAAATTCGTTGCTGACGTGTACAGACGTAAGGTCCGCGAATACGTTAAATTAAACGCTGTATAGTAAGGGGAGATTTTTTTTATTTGTTATGATAAAATTTGCTTTATTATTGAGACATTTGCCACACATCTTTTTATTTTTATATAGTACAATGCGAAGCAATCGTCTCCATTCAACCTTCCCAACAATGAGTTGCCTTATTAGGGCGTATAATTATCGACTGTAGTAATTATAGAATATTTAATTACGATAATTGTTTGTTATTGTTCAATACACAATAATACCTATTGTTAGAGGTGAGAATGGCTTGCACCTGACCGTGAACCCTCCGCGCTACATTGATATTATTGTAATTATGTAATACCAGACAGACGCCTCGTATTTACATTGTAATTTCAACCTTACGAAATATCCATGTAAATAATATTAGAGGCCACTATTAGTTTATATAAGTTTTTATGTCTGAATGTGCATAAATGATTAGAATTAAATTACTGTAGCTTATAAACTTCGTTGTAATATTTTTAATCATCGAAGAAGATCATATGTACAATGATTCTCAATGAAAATATGAAATAGACGGAAAACAGAAAATAAAAGCTTGGACCCGAACCTAAATCGTCTAGTCTTACTGTGACAAGTGCCTATACCAATTGAGCTATCGATATCTAGTGACATTCGGTCATTTTTATCAATCTCATACTTCCCTTTAAGAATTACTAACATTATCATTAATTATTTTCAAATATTTTATGGCTGCCATCTTTTGGCGTAATTGCAAAGTTCTGCCGTTAACTTTATATTTTCTGCTTATTCGTCTAACCTTCTTCAATAATTATCATATTATATTATGTGTTGACTTGTATTAAGGACTGTTTACTTTCAAACATCACATACAAAGGGAAGCCCTTACATAGTTAAATAAATTCACACAAAGATAAGTACGCAAGTAAGTAGTACAATTTTTAATTTAGGCAATAAAAAAATAAACCGTAGAAAAATAAAGTATATTTTATTCGTGTCCGTCTGCTCGAACTAAGCTCAACATTTCTTTACTTCTGTTGATATTGATCAAACATCTAGGAATCGGAAGATCCTATATAAATTGGCGACATCATTTTTCTTTCAAATCGGTGTATATTACACCTCTAGGGAGATTATTTGTTCCACTAAATAGGTACCACAAACTGGAAATGCTTTCCACGTAGATTTGTATGGAAACCGATGTAGCTATTGACTTTTTGGTTCTAATCCCGAGAACACCAATGAAAATACAGCGTTCTATCTCTCTTACACTGCCGCATATTATATCGCATATTCAATTCCATTTGATTTTGAATTTATACTAAAATACTTTTTTTATTTGAATTATATGGCCCAAATGGCCAGACTTTCGGATTACGAAACATGCCCACATCGCATTTCTTGTGTTATTCTTTATTATTTGAGTTGTTCAGTGAATGTGCATATTATGTAGGTAGGTATGACCATACAGATGACAAATATTTGAAAATTTTAAAAGATTGTTAAATTTTATTAAAATTTTTGAAAATGCAAACGTTTTCGAGATATTTTCAAAACATGGCATTTTTTTTCGAAAATGGCGGCATTTCCTTGAGGTCTCAATTTTTATTAATAAAATTCGTTTTAAGTATGATATAATGATCAATATGAACAAAATACTTTCATGTATATATATTTAGAATTGTTTAGTGCATATTCCGGCACTTTTTAGTGCATATAATCTGGTGTTTATTATTGTAAATAAAAATTTCCAACAATAACACGCCTACAGCTCTTATGCCTTTCATTACCTAATTAATATTATTAACTTATGCAAATTAAGAATACGTGTGTTGTGTGAACTAGAAAATAATTGCGGCTAGCCACAAAACTAAGCTTATCGTATTACCACAGACGGAAGTGGACATTGTTAAAATATCACAAAGTAAAAATTAATTAACTTTCTTTTGGCTATGTAAATAATGTAATTAGTCGCATTTTATATAAAATGATGTAGTATTAAGAGTTAACATGTATGCATCAAGCAAAAAAATTGAATAATTAAAACCATTTTAAATCATAGTAAATGCTTCGTCCCTAAATTTAGCAAAAAATTGCAAAGCAGTATCATCGGCATATGCAGTAATCTGTCCATCTATTTGTAGGTTGCATAAATCGTTAATATTGATTAAGAACAATAAGGGACCCAAAATGGTACCCTGTGGGACACCCCATTTGGCTATCAAAGGATGACTGAAGGTGGTGATTTTCTTAACACAATATTCGACAAAGTATATATAATAGTAGCCGAGAAGACTAATGTGTCGGGTTCCCGCCCAGGCGTCACGGGTTCAACCCTTTGCTAGCTCAATCTCACATCACTGCACAAGCGACATTTTCTGCATAAAATTATGGCTGCAGGAGATTTTTAAATACCTATTTTCTGGTTATACCGTAACCCGGGAATATTTGTCTTGTAAAAAAAAGAGTTCAAAAGAAGAACATCGATCTCCTTATGTATTATAAAGATAATATAATCTCTGCGGGATTTTTTAACGAATCTCTAAATATTTTTTCAGAATAATCTCAAACTAGCTCCCAGAAATGACTATTATGCGAACGATCACGTATAATTTAACGAATTACATGCATGTGATGTTGCACAGCGCTGGACAGAATCTTGCATATTTATGTAGTAAAGATAACGATATTTCGGAGAATTACGGAATGCACGTAATGAATTGGGTTGCTCTAAGAGGGAAATTTTTAAATTACCACTGAATTATGTTTTGGTAACCAAATAATATTATTAATTGATCACATTTTGGTCACACAATTTCTACTCGAGATTCGAAAATTAAGGCGATCCAACGCGAAGTAATGCAAAATCGTGTGTTTTTGGTTTCAAAATTTGATGGCCTAGAAATATCATAAATGATTTAATTAAATACTGCAAGTAGAACAAACCTTGGCCGTTCGTCTGACCGGGCATTTTGGCGAGTCTTTATAAGCCTAGAAAAATACGAAGTATCAGACATAAAAAAGGTTTAAGAGGAAAAATCTCCTACTTACGAACCTTTTTTCCGATGTTTTTGTATTGTTTTTCACTGTGGTAAAATAAATGTTTTGGAATATGACCGAACAAAATTTCAATAATTATGGCTGAACAGCTTTGCAAAATAAAATGAAACACGCATTTCATATTCAGATATACTTGAGTTAGAATAGAATTAAACGTTGAAATGTTAGTTTCAATTAGCAACACAAGATCAGTAGGATATCGATATAACTCACCTGTATCTAATAGCCACTTTCTTAGATTATTCTTGAATTTACCGATATAAAACGGAATATATATTTCTTGCATTAATTATTGATATAGGCATGGAACAAAGGTATTAGAAATTTTTCAAATCCGATCTGAAATCAATAATAAATCGCGGACGACATTAAAAGTACATATTCTAAATATGATTTATATTAAAAAAATTATAAATCCTTTCCTGTTGTTCTTTACCAAAGTTAACCATATTATTTATTGAATCTTAGAGTGTTTTATGTTTTAAATGACAACTTGTGCGATTTGTGTTGGGCGGAGTGTACGTTATTCATTATTCATGCTTTATAATTATTCTTTTGCTATGCAAAGTTGTGCCACCTTGCATACGGATTATGCTAATTTTTCCGTCTTAATGGGTTTTCAAACAATCTTTCTGCTTTACTTCACATTCAAATTCAAATATCCGCACTTCACTGAGACATTTTGTTTAAAAACACTAGTAGTAGTACTAAAGCGTCGGTTTCCCGCCCAGGCGTCGCGGGTTCACTCTCTGCTAGCCAGTCTCCATCATTGCGCAAGCAACACTTTGCGTTATATTTATAAATTAAAATATTTATAATTTATTATTATCTATTACAACGACAAAAAGGTACGAAATTTAATGGATTCTGTAGTGGTTGTTTGTTGACCGCATCTGAAAGCGACCTACTCGCGACCTCAAATCACTTATTGTGGAGCCAGAATCGGTCACTTCCAAATATCGGAAAGGATGGCTGTGTTGGCCACCCCCCACTCCTCTATGATCTTTTGTCTTCAGAATTCGCTGGCCAACCTATACCCCTCTAATGAAATGAAAAAAATATTGGAAGGTTATACATTTTTTGGAATTATTTGGATGGGTCACAAAATGTTAAAAAATTAATAATACACACGAAATTCGCAATATCGAACAGAAAAACGCATTCATAATCAATAATTAACAAGATCTAGCAGTGGCGTGCAGTCCATAAAAGCTGAATACCTGTGCCTACCTTAAGAAAAATGAAACACGAACGGTAGCCGTAGGGGTTGGGGTAGAGGTAGGGGTAGCTGTAGGGGTAATGGTAGCAATTAGAGGTATCTGGAGCGGTATGAGTAGGGGAACACATCACAACCTCAAAATTTACTCCAAACCTTTCATAGCCCCAGGCAACGCCGGATACTTCAGCTAGTCTTCTTCTTCTATTATATAAAGAAGAAATCTACAATTTTATTCCGAGCTTGATAAAAATTTGCACACTTGACCTACAAAGCAAGAGGAAGGTCACTGTCTACATGAGATTTCGAAAAATCACTCCATCTCCCTTTCCCGTCTCTTAAAGCAGAATGTTGGTACTTCTTGGTGAAATTTCGCGCACTTGTCCTTCAAAATAAGAAGAAAACTACTGGGTAGGAGTAACAAACACATCACAACCTCAAAACTTTCCTACAAACCATACATAACCCCGAGCAACGCCAGCTACTTCAGCTAGTATACTATATTTGGAGAACGTTGTATAGTGGCATATACTTTCATCATCACCCTGGAGAAATACCACAATTCAGAATCGAAACGTTGCTTGTGTTTGGTGATCAGATCTGAATAGTCAGGTATTTCACCACCTTTCTCTTCCCTATCTCCTTCTCCTCTCCACTACCCTTAGCCTCACAATATACCCCAATTGAGGATAATATAGACTCACTAGCTCCAGACGATTGAGATCATCTTCTGCCTCAGCATCTATATGGAGCAGTTGGACTCTTGAGTGATGTTCATATAAAAAAAAACCCAATGCTAAGCGATTATTAGCTCAGAAAAAAATAACAAGTTCTAGAGGCCTTCAGTTTTAATTTTAATCGTAACTGATCTAAACAAATTAAGGCTTTAATCTTGGTACATGGCTTGTTAAAAACCGAACCATCTGGGAACCAATCGCCCGGAACCATTCGGCCACAAGTTGGCTAATTGCTTATTCCGGTCCACTATCAATCACTCTTGGAATTAGATTATTACATTATACTCTCGCTAATTTTTTATTGTAATGAATTGGGTGCAATTAATGTTAACATTTATACTGAATTTTAACATATTACTAATTTTACTAACCGGCTTTCTAGATATTTTGAATTTAAAAAAAAATTCTTACTGAAAAATATGTAGTACATATAATATGGTGTCTTATCGTTACGGTGCCTTATCCCTTGACAGTAAAAACAATATCTACATCAACATGCATCTCCTTTAGGTGTCCTATTAACTTATATTTGTAATTATTTCTAATTTTGAAACTGTCAATTAATTCATGGTGGAATTCCATATTAAAATGATTTTTTCCACTTATTTATTTTCGACTGGACCGGTTTCATCCTATCACGGACATCGCCAGACTAGCACAATGAATACTAAATCTATGTATAGCATCTATGTCGGGAGGGAGTTCTCCTGTTTTCCAATATTATTATTTTTTTTTTTACTTATAAGGTCATAAGTAAAAACAAAAAAGTTACAAAGGTTTTTTAATAAAAAAAAAATTAAAAAAATAATATTTGTAACTTAAACCTTCTAAAGGAGATATATTTTCGGTGCATGTTAATACTACATGTAAATGATGTCTGCTACAAAACTTTCTACCCGGAGTAGGATTAATGTTTTTCTTATGCTTTTTAAATTACTGAATAACTTCATTATCATTCATTCATTCATCATCATTAGATTCAGATCTGCTCGACTCTACCATCTTTTCCACTGTGACAACCACAACACGAATTCTTCATATAACTCACCTCTAGCGCGTCTTCATCGAACTGCCCATACGTATACAGACCTTTTTGACATATTCCAAACCTCTCCGTCTTGCATCAAGGCTAAAATAATAATTTCTGTGTGTATCTGATATGTATTTCTGTAAAATTAACTAATGTTCCTATTGAAATTCTACTCTGCGACATGTATTGTGCTTGTAAAAGCCTTACGTAAGGCTTTTACGAACGTTCATTAGTTCTTTAAAAGTATTTCAAAGCACCTTAGCTTACGATGTAAGTAACGTTACGAGCAGAAAATAAGTTTCAGAGTGGTAGATATTCTCATTTTCGCCCTGATGAAAGTCCATCATTCAGAAACGTTGCTCGAAATGGCTTTAGTCGTATTTGATATCTGAATAGCCAGGTTATTTCCAACCTTCTTATTCGTCTCCTTCCCTTCCCCACTCCCTTCAGCCTGACAGTATAACCTAATTGGGGATGCCATGGTCCCACTGGCTCCGGCTGTTGGAATTCGTTTGCAGTATTCGCATAAAAAATCTTCTCTTTCTTTATTAATATTGAGAAAATAGCGAACGGATTTTTTGCAGGTATTTAAGAGGTAGTTAAGGTAGGTACCTACCCAGCGTCCTTGAGGTGACTATCTCACGAAAACGGCGATATATAAGTGAAGCATTTATTATTATCATCGACCTATTTTATTGACAATGTTCAATTTGATAATTTTGTTTTAACACGTGCTTCAAAATTAATTGTTTTCTTCACTCGATATTATAGAATTTATTGCTGGCTTTAACCTTGAATATAAAACCATTTTTTTCTTGTTTTTGATGATTGTATTTACAAATATATCCGATTAAATATTGTCGCAAGGTCTTTTCTTAAGCTAACGCGTCGGATTTTATTGGTTTAATACAGTATTCATTACTCGAACAAATATTATTTTATATTCATATTCCGACGATGTGAATCTAAATGTATTAGTTATGGTAGTCGCCGGTTTATAGAATCAACCACATGGTATCACATACGAATCAAAATCACGAAAATGTGTAGGAATTTGGCCGCATTTTTTTTATTTTTTTTTCGGTACTTCAAATATATATATTTTTTTAAATATTGAATTACACAAAATACATAACACGATATAAAATAAACAAGAGCCACATAAAAAGAGCATATACGAGGTGTGTTCAAAAGAAAAGGTGAATTTTGAATTTTCGCGGGCTGTGTACATTCGATTATCGATTTTTTTTTTGTTATGTTGGTACACATATGTTTATCATATGTTAGCATTATCAGCCATTTTGGATCAGTGGTTTGTTTTTGACAACTGGAAAAGTTAGTCACGTTTTTGGAGATTATTTGAAAACACAAATTGATGATATATCTTCAAGTGACATTAGATTTTGTACTAAAACTTTTAAAAACAATTACATTATCTTATAATTAATTTTAATACATGTTTTATTTTATTTTTAAATACCATAAGTAAGCCTTTTAATGAAGAATCACGTTTTATAAAAAAGTATCTACCTCATTAGATTGTAATGACCCTTTTTGTCTCTAGTTCTAAAAGTGACATTTGAATTTGCGCTTGACGTGAATTGACAAAGATGTCAACATCTATATAATATTTAATAATGTTTACTAGCTAATTATGTTTAAAGTAAATAATAACGTAATTGGTAAAATACTTAATATTGAGTTTTCCTCTTGTTAAAACATAGCAAATATTGAGTTATTCCCCTGTTAAAACATCGCAAATATTGCATTTTTTTATGAATGTCGCTAGCTGAATTCAACTGACAGCGTTGTTCTGAGAGAATCGGAACCGCAGTTAAGTAAGAAGAGTTTAACCCTAAGGAAAAAGTTAAGGAATCTTCCTTAAAAAGAACGGGAATAGCGCCCCAGGTCAGGATCAACGTGATTATTGATTTTGATTACATTAACCGGCGATTACCGTATTTTAAGTTTTCAGCCACGTGCTCTGTCTGCTGTGATTATCGGAAGCAGTAATAACTAACAACTCCCGAACAGCTTTGGTATTTGAAATATGCATCGAATTTAAAACCTGCAACAACACTGGCGTGTTATTTGGTACCGAATTAGCTGTGCTGACTTGAATAACGTATTAAATAATCAACTATTTAATCATATCAAGATAACGTTTTTAATTCGCAAAAATAATTGATTGAGTTGGAACCATCGTTTATGAATGAAAATTAAAGATAAAAAGGTAATTAAATATTAACAGTTTAATATAACTTGTTTATAATATAAAAGGTCATGGGTCAGTTAAACATATGGATTAAAACTAAATTATAACGATAAGAGAACTCAGTTTGGTGACAATAACAACAATAATGGAAGATCGGTTAAATTTCGCCTGCGGCGCGCCAGTGGCGTGCGGTCCCTTGTGACGCATGGGGGGAAAAACTTTAGTAGAGAAACCCAGTGGCGCAACCAGATCCAATATGATCTTTGCAAGGGCCGTGAACAAAATCATTCACCTGAAAATCGCCTGCCTTGGGGTTGCACCGGTAAGTTTATTTTTTATGTTACTTTTGCTAAAAATCTCATGTTATTTTTGTGCTAATTTCTTTAGGCGTTTTCTAACTGGATGTAAGTATATCTTCTTTAGGAGCTTTTAGTGCGCCTAACTGAAGTGGCCCGTAGTTCATAAAGGCTGAAAAGCTGTGCCTACCCCAATAAAAAATGAACCTTAAAATATATTAAAAGGTTATTGAAAAATACGGCAATATCTGATCAAAATGTATTTTTTCCATGTATTTGGTAAGGAACTTAGCAACGTTCATTTTTTTTTCACATATGCAATGTATAATAATTCACACCCGAACGAATATATATATAGAACCTACCTTTGGTCATAGAGCAATGCACGCCACTGCCCTACTGTATATAAATCTGTATCTATACGTTGATATCGAAACTAGAGTTGAGTCGGACACAGTACTCGTACAGATGCATTGCTTGCATACAGCATGTTTCAATTTTTTTTTAAACAAACCTTAAAATAAATTTTAAAAAGAACACGTTGTAAAACTTTCTGAATCTTCAAATTCGATTATTTTATACAATTGTTATCCCTTTCTCGCTAATAACAATAAGTAGGCATTAGCAATTCAAGGTGCTGTTTCTCAGAGACGTTTAGCTAGGACATTACTGTCGGAAGTGTACATGTACACATGCGCCAATACACATAGTCCTACGTTTGTTTTACGTGGCTCAACTGTAATTGCTCAGAATGTTTGTCTCTTAAAAAAAAACACTTTTGTTCGGTGAATAAAAAAATCCCTTGTTATTTTTATACCATTTAATGCCTAATTGAACCTCGTTTATTTTCCAGCTCGTTTTAACTTCTTACTTAAAGGTATTTTCAATTTTTAAAAGTTCAGACAACTTTCCTACAGACAACAACTGTCAGTGTTTACGACTTTTGATATTAGTCCAATCAAAAGTTTTCCCCCCTACAATAAGAATATAATTCTGTGTTATTTCCACCGAAGAGATTAACTAATAGAAGTGCGTTATGAAAGTATCTGTGTGTCCGAAGTGAGCTCAGTTTTTCCTTACTTATGAAATTTATCGAAAAAGCGAAATTCTTTCTTGACCCTAGAATGGAAGCGGAGAGTGAAATTTATTGTATCCAATTTCAATCTATTTTTTTTTACTGAGGTGCAGACCGTCGCGCTAGCTTTCTTTCAGATATTTTCTCAGCAGTGCGTTTATCCTCCTAGTAGCAGGCTGCGCCTTTTTCTCGTAGTTGAGTTAAATATTTTTTCACTGATGAAATTCAACGTCTCGTCGTATGGTGGGAACTATTGAGTGAAATTTACTGATCGCTTCTCAGGCGCAAGAAACATCTGAGTTATGCATATTTTGATAAATTTAAGCAATACATGTATTTATTGTGAGTGATCACAATGCTTATTACTCCGAACGACAAAAATTAATCAAAGATAGGAGAAAAACGCCTAATTTAAAATGGGAGTAAAATATATTTCACGCTTCCATTAATGGCCTAAGGAAGAACGCTTCCATTCTAGGGTTAACGGTCAGCGACCAAAAAAAATGCACTTTGCTGGTTGGTAACTCAAGAAATACCACGAAAGATTGATCTGTTAATTCTATACGGATAATTAGTAAAATGCATAAGGTTTCAAAAGACAATAATCATCAAACTGTATTTTTTTAAAATCTGTATGAAATACGTACTGGAATTTTATGTAAACCCGTTCAAAATTACTTTCTCTGGTTTTCAAACTGCTACTATATTGAGACATTTCGGGACGTATTTTGAGGATTTTTTATATTTTGAAACTTTATACATATTCTTAACTACCCTTATAGAATTTACAGATAAATCGTTTGCGTCGTTGTTTCGAGTTAGCAACCTGTAAAGTGATGTTTAGGGTCATTTTTGACTGCTAAGTTAGGTTTTTTTTATCCATTTAAGATCTTTTCCCTAAAAATTAATGAAATGTAAAATAAATTCAGTCAAGTAAATAAAACCATCAGATAATAATAATAATTGGATGATTTGTATAGCGCTGTTTTGTGAAAAATCACCTCAAGGGCGCTGTACAAATATTACTTCCTATTCTTTATCTAGTTATGTACAAACAGATACAGAAAAACATACTTACCTGGCAGGTCGCTTCAGATGAACACAGTTTTATTAGAAAATTTAAGTATACAGATGATAGTTTTACAGTTCCTATTTTATCCTCCCTTTTTATTGATGTTACATTTATTAGAAGATTTGTGGCACAACAAGAGTTGGTATTTATTGCAATATTTATAATTTTTAGTACTGGAAAATATTTATAAAATGACCTTAAAAAGCGTAAGAAGCTTTTAATAATAATAATAATTGGATTATTTATATAGCGCCGTTTTTGTGAAAAATCACCCCAAGGGCGCTGTAAATAATAGATATTAACATTTTTTTTCACTTTTAGTTATTTACTGTGTTGCGGACCGTGGACGCATTTGCGCACCGATGCGTGAATTTTTAACCTTTTTCTATTTAATGACTTTAGGTAAGCACTAACCGACTACCGACTAACTAATAGATGGTGATAGTAATAAGGCCATAGTGCCGCAGTACTAGTAAGTTAGAAACATGAGGGGTTTTTGCTATAAGGCCCAGCTAGTTAGAGGATTACGAAAGAATCCCTAAAATCAAAAAAAAATATATATGAGTGCTAAGCATTTAATCGATTTTATCGTCCTGTCTTGGGCCTAGAAGTCGTGTAAATTAGCGACATTAGTTTTATTTTAAATCGGTATGGACCACATTTCTTGAGATTATCTCTTCAGTGGTTATTTCGGACAAAATGTAATTCAACTACCTCATATTTTAAAAATTACTATTATAAATATACAGTAGCGAGCGTAGAAAGGTGTTCAGCCTTAAAATATCAATAAATTAACTAGAATTACTTTATTTCTTCAAAAGACGTGAAATAACTTCGTGGAGTCATATTTATTAAAATTTAAATTACTTACCTGCTTTCATTATTTATTTTTAATTTTTGTTTGTGTTTTTAATTTGTTCTATTTTCTTATTATTTGTCTATACCTGTCATTATTTTTAGTATCTATATTGTTTATCCCGACGAAGGGAGCTTTGCTTCTGAAACATGTGGATATTTACTTATTAAATACAGTGGTTTCAAACAAAGTAATTGTTAATTAATTGATAAACTAAAGTTCTTAAAAACTTAAGACAAGATTTTTGTGCATAGCGCAAAGGATAACAATTATTATTTTTATAAACAATAATTATTAATCTAAAACACTCATCCAAATTGAAAAAAACCTTCCGAGCAAAGATAAAATGTCGCCGGCAGGACTCGAACCCGCACCCTTCTAATGTCCGGTTAGATGCTCTACCGTTGAGCTACGTCGGCTTATCGCAAACCCGCCAAGTTAATCAATATATACTAGTGTTCCATTTAATAATTACTGTTTTTATTATATTTTGACGTAGCTCAACGGTAGAGCATCTAACCGGACATTAGAAGGGTGCGGGTTCGAGTCCTGCCGGCGACATTTATCTTTGCTCGGAAGTTTTTTTCAATTTGGATGAGTGTTTTAGATTAATAATTATTGTTTATAAAAATAATAATTGTTACCCTTTGCGCTATGCACAAAATCTTGTCTTAAGTTTTTAAGAACTTTAGTTTATCAATTAATAAATATTTGACAAGTCAAAGCAATTTTCACCAATAAATGTAGACATAATTTGTCTCGACGCCATCTATTTGAGGGATTTAGCCGTTACAAGCCTCTCTCATACTAATAAAGTTGGTTGTTTACAGGTGAAAATATAATAAAAATATAATAAAAACAGTAATTATTAAAATGGAACACTAGTATATATTGATTAACTTGGCGGGTTTGCGATAAGCCGACGTAGCTCAACGGTAGAGCATCTAACCGGACATTAGAAGGGTGCGGGTTCGAGTCCTGCCGGCGACATTTATCTTTGCTCGGAAGGTTTTTTTCAATTTGGATGAGTGTTTTAGATTAATAATTATTGTTTATAAAAATAATAAAGTAATTGTTATTAATTTAAGAATTACTTTTTTTACATCACTGTTTTTAATGTATAATAATCAACGTGTTATATTATACTGTGTATTCTGATGAGGAAAGCTTTGCCTTCGAAACATGTTGACATTTATATATTAAAAACAGTCTTGTAAACAAGTCATTCTTATTAATTTATTAATATTGACGCCACCAAATAACTATAAATCTTTTAAAGGAACTTAAAATATCAGATGTCGTTGTGATTTATTGGTACCTTCTCACGTCATATCATAAAGAAACATTCTTTGGGTAAGCGAAACGTAATACGCTCTCTCAGATGGCTCTAATTTAAATATTTTAGAAAAAAAAACACTTAGCACGTAATGCTTTTAAATATTGTTTGTTTTGTTTTTTTTTTATTTGTATCTAAAATATTTAAATTATCGCCATCTGTGAGCGCGTATCACTTTTCGTTTAGCCTTAAAAAGGATCCATAACAAATTTTGAATATGAAAAAATTCACATCGGTTTGAAAATGTAAGATTTTTTCTCTGGAAAAGTACACAATTAGTCAAATGTTCTTTCCACCCACTGTTTTTTTATTTGAAAAATTACGTACTATATTTTAGTAAAATAGCACTGAGAATTTAATTAAATAATCAGTATCATGTTGTTTTCCCCTTATTTTTAATAAATATTTTATTACGTCTTCGAATGGATTTCATCAATAGCATAAAGTAATCTTTAAAAAAAATTATCAAACCGCATTATTAAAATTATTCTCTGGGGTTTTTTTCGACGAAAGATTCAGTATACTAATTTCAATGGCCATTTCATGCCGCAAGGTTATCGATGGGGTTCGAGTCTGATTTGTTTCCGAAGCAATACGGTATTGGCTTCTCATAATTTCCTTGATGTAAAAATAATTACAATAATTTATTTTTCATAGTAGTCCAATTTACAATCACTTATCAAACAAATTATAATTATTTGTTTCATTATGTGTTTACTTCGCGTTAAATCAGGCTCATAAAATTAATACGTAGTGTTGTGTAATTTATTATGAAGTAGTTTTAATATCACGTGATGTTATGTAATGATTGTCAAACCAAGGTATTTGCACACTAATGACAAATGACTAATGACTTATTTAGCTATTAATTATTGCATAAAATTATGCAGTTTTTTCGGCATTGATTTCAGAAAGTCAGCATTATAATTAAATATGTATTAAATATTTTCGTGGGAACGACAAATTCGTACATTGTTAACCCTTTCGTGGCGTCATCGGTCCCCGGGACCCACATGAAAACTTTTCCCCTCTTTATCTCACATTCTATTCTCCCCGCGCGTCTCATTAATTTCCTACATTTTGACTCGGGGGCCAAGTCTGTATCTTTTGTGTTCCTTAACGCAAGTTAAATTGGCTATAAACAACACGTTTTGACAGTTTTCATAAACGCATCGTCGTCTTTTACGTTTGCGTTTAGGATGTGTCTTTCAACGTAAACACAAACTTAACTTGTTAGGGCGATACGACCTACCAAAATGTAAACATGTGTTGTTTATGGCCCATTTAACTTGCGTTAGCTGGGGCAAAAGATACAGACTTGGCCCCCAGATCGCACAGGAGGATAGACAACTCGTTCATATGAATACAAAGTCTTTTTACTAGTCATATGGGTCCCGGGGATCCACCACTCCACTAACGTAAGTTTTTTTTTGTTTTATTTTATTTATGTTGCTAGTTTTATTGACAAGATGGCGAATCAAAACCCCGAACAGAGCACTTTAAATATCACATCTATTACAAAGATAAACATTATCTAGCGTCGGCTTTTGGAAGAACCGTAAAACGTTGTAAAAATCGAATATTTAAACCCAAATCCTGTGAGTTTCGTCACATCGCTAAAATAACTCAGTCGTAACTCATTTGGGGGAAGAATTTTCGGCGAATGAGAATGATGCAGAGTATATACCGAGCTATGAAGACACAAATTCTATACGCTAGACTTCATACAAAGTAACTATACTCCATTGGTCACCATGAAACAGGCAGTCGCCTAGTATGGTGATCTAATGTATCTACTCCATGTAAATGTCTCCATTAAATATCATGTATTTTATAAATAAATAAAATAAACATTCCTCCACAGGAGAGAAGGAAGATCATGAAACCCATTTCCATGACTTGCTCCAAACATGTCTGCAATGTTGCAAGTAGTGCAAAAATACGAGTAACTTTGCCATTGCCATTATTTATATTTTCAGAGTTTTTGATGTTTTGTTTACGAAATTTTTAAACGGACATCATTTAGTATTAGAAAATATAATTTTGAATAACGTAAAAGTAATATTTTGTAGATTTTAATTGTTGCTAGTAAATATGTTTTTGTAAAAGGAATTTTGGCGTCTTAAGTACAACAGTGAAACTATTTCTCATTGCTTTTAAAGATATCTGATTAAAAATCTAAAAAAAATGAAATAAATTACAAATTTACATATTACCTACAATTTGTGTATAAACTTTTGAAAAATGTGTGTCCCCGGGATCCGCTCGCCACTTGCGTTAGTTTTGACCACGCCACTTAGGGGTTAAGTGAAACAAAAAAATTCGGTTCTGGCAGAAACCAGAATGTAAATTATTAAGTACATTGATTTTGTATCGAACTTAAAATTGCTTATTTAATAAAAATGTTAATAAAAAGATTTTTGTGATTAGTACAAGTACAATTCCGCAAAATTATTGCAGGCTGCAGCCTGAAGGGTAACAAATGTCCTGGTGATAGTAAACCTCCGATAGGTCACCAGAAGATGAAGAATATAATTATTTGAAGAAATATTTATATTACCAGGGGTGTTAGTTGAAGTTTGCCGGTTTTTTCAATAAAGAAAACGCTTAATTCTCAAGGGAATCTCATTTTTTTTATTCAAAGTATTGACCATCGAATTCTATACATTTTGCCCATCTTTGAGGCAAATCATGGATACCATTCCAAAAAAAAATTTCTCTTTCGAGGCAAACCATTCGACGAGCCATTTTTCGACTTTTTCAAAATTGGCGAAGCGCTGCTCTGCGAGTGGGTGTGTCCCATCGATGCGAAAAGGTGATAGTCGGACAGGGCAAGGTCTGGAGAGTACAGCGGGTGCGATAATATTTCCCAATTCAATGCTTTGAGAGTGTTCACTACTTTAGCTGTATGAGGCGGTTTGGCGGTTTTTTCGATTTGTCTCTCGTTCATTTGGTGTGGTACCCATTTTCCATACTTTTGGATCTTTCCCATGGCTTTTAAACATTGGAAAATTGCTCCTCGGGTCACATTAAGTGTTTGGGCCAATTGTTGTTGCGATTGGGTTGGGTCTTCATCCAATAACGCCTGCAATTCCTCGTCTTTGAACTTTTTCGTTGCACCAGAATGTTCATTGTCTGTTAAATCGAAATCTCCACTTTTAAATTGATGAAACCATGTCTCACATGTTCTAATCACTGGAGCATGTTCACCATAAGTTTCTACCAGCAACCGATGAGCTTCAACTGCTTGCTTTTTCTTTTGATGAAATAAGAAAAGCAACGAATGCCGCAAATGCGATTTACTTGGAACGAAACTCGACATATTCACTGAGGTAACCAACTATGACACTATTATTTTGGCAGAATGTAACTTGTGTATTTTTGAAGGTTAATTGTCCATAGAAAAATATGACATAGATGCCAAATAAATAAAGCACGTAATAAATTCTATTAATTCCTATATAGCAGAATTCTGTTTGTTCTTCTTTGAAATTTTATTAGTAATTTAAAAGAAATATTCCCTGGTTACAAATAACCTGACAATATTTGAAAATCACCTCCTACCATCACCGTAAGCGGAAAAAGTTGCTTGTATCGTGATGGAGGACTTAGCCAGCCGAAGAATTAAACTCACGAAGAAGCAGCACCTGTCAAATGGTGAACTCTGGCGTCATACAATGCGCACCTTTTTCAAACTATGATATCAAGGTCAACGCAGATTGGAAAAACTCACACATTCAAAATTGAAACGTTGCTTGAAATGGCTTTAGCCGTGCTGTGTCCAGATCGAAATAGCCAGGTACTTTCGAACCTTCATCTTCCTCGTCTCCCTTCCTTCTCATTTCCTTCAGCCTCACAAAATACTCCAATTGGGGATTATACGGTTCCACTGGCTACGGACAGTTGGAACCCTTGTCCGGTATTCACATAAAAGAAATATCGTATTCCGTTTTTAGGTCTTTATCCTTCCACTACTTAAAAACACCCAACAAAACTATTTTCTTCTCCAAATAAAAAAGTTTTGTGTCACACGTGGAACAAATTGCTGACTTCTTTCTGTTACAGATAATCAGAAGTAATCCCTAGAAGTGTGATCTATACCGATTTCAAAGAAAACTGATTTAACTGGCAACTTACGTAAAACCTTTTGACTCCTTGTCCGCGCCAGTATCTGCCCAAGGTTGTAAATCTTGAACTTGGGATTGATCTATTGAATATATTGAGAAAATCTTAACCTGTATGGGTGATTGTTACTCAAACTAGATAAAAACACTATCGTTGTTAACACTGAGTTTATTTCTGGTGAATAATAAAAATGGTCTAGTGAGACATGAATATCTCTACAGTAAGATAATGAAGGCTGTTGTTTACTGAGAATTTCATGAGAAAAGAAGGATGAATTATACAGTTGATGTTATTTATAATTTTGACAGTTTAAACCAGCCCTGGCCAACCCGCGGCCCGCTGCGCCCATACGTGCGGCCCGCGGTCATGTATGAAGAAATATATTTTTTTTAAGTATCGGGTATTTCAGAATGTCTTTAAAATCAAAGAATTAAGTATACCATTTGTTGTGATAAAAAAAATGTCATTATTTTTGTATAATGTCTGTATGAGCGGCCCTTGGAAAATTTTAGGTCGTCAATGCGGCCCGGGGTGCTTTTTGGGTTGGCCAGGGCTGGTTTAAACCATAGAAAGATACAATTACTAGAATTTGGGATTTTTCTATTTTCGACTGCGTTTGCTTGCACCGAGTATGAACTGATATCTACTATAAGAGTGCAGCCACATAAATTAAAATGATTGGAGCAAAGTATAACGTTAGATGAAAAATACTAATAATTAAAATGATTGGAGCGAAGAATAACGTTAGATGAAAAATACCAATAATTAAAACGATAATCTGGCTACAAATACTAAATACTCCTAGACAGACCAATTAAATTTATCAAGTGTTTTAATCAACATCACTACACTTAAAACACCTCATCCAAAAATTATTTAAATTTTTTTCATCAATTTAATATAATGTAATTTAATATTTTGTAAATGAAATCCTCGGCACGAGGAATCCCAGTGAGGATGTCATTATTTATTATTTTGTTATAAAAAAAGAAGATAATAAAACATTATTATTATTATCATCAGAAGTAAGGAAAAATTGAACTTACTTCGAGCACGCTGATACGCCAACATAAAAAAACCTCTATCGGTTTATCTCTTCAGTGGATACAATATTAGCACCGACATAATACCTTACTCGTTCAGAAATAATATTCTTTTGTAGGAACTTATCTAGGAACATTGCTGAATCCAAACTCCTTTTGTAGTTCGAGACATTGCCGAATCCATTGTGTGCCGGCACCGTCTATGTCAGTGATCCACAACCTTTTTAAGAGTAATTTTGAAATTAGAAATTTATACATTTCTTGATTATATATTTTTCTGATCTTTGATTGTTTCGAGAAGTTTCTCGAAACAATCAAAGAACAGAAAAAGAAAGGATTCATAAAAATTTCAAAGTTAATATTCAAGTTCTGTGAAAGCTCTATTAATGTTCTGTTATCATTCAAGCACCGTGAATCATCTAGCCAATAATGTGATAATAACAGAACTTGAATAGAATTCTCAGAGAATTTGAATATTAACTTTTGAATTTTGACGAAATTTTGAAATTCCCCAAAACAACCCACCCTAAATGTCGTTTTGAAGATATTGCTACTACATACTACGGAATTAGTGGAATATTTATTGAGTAGTGAATATGTTTAGAATTTATAGATACTACCCTTTTTCTATTCCCGAAACCTCCTATTTAGTACCCTCAATACAACTTTTCCGATACGCTTTTCTCTTAACATGTTTAAAATGCAAATAATTCAAAAATAGAAGAATACCCTAAGAAGTAAAGTTAGCACAATTAGAGTTGACTCGAAAAACATATAAATAGTATTGTGTGTATTGATGTATATGTAGATTTATATATTTTTTTATATGAATACCGCACAAGAGTCCCAACTGCTCCCAATCGTCTGGAGCCAGTGAGACTATGGCATTCCCAATTGGGGAATTTTGTGAGGCTGAAGGTATTGGGGAGGGGGAGGAGAAGGGGAAGAGGGAGGTGGGGAAATACCTGGCTATTCAGATCTGGTCACCAAACACGGCTAAAAGCCATTTCAAGCAACGTTTCAATTCTGAATAGTGGTCTTTCACCAGGGCGATACTGAGAGTATCTTCCACTCTGGAAAAGATATTACCCCGCGATTACCCCGTTATTCTTGTTATTAGCGATAAAGGGACAACAAGGGTATTTGTTGATTAAATTAGAATATTCGCAAAGTTTTCCAGTACGTTATTTTTATTATTTAAAACGCGTTTTTTTTTATTTTCCTGGAATTTTTTTCTTTTTCTGAAGTCTATTAAAATGTTCGTAACATGCAGGGCCAGCCCTGAGCCAAACCGCGCCTGGCGCATGCAAAATTTGGAGCCCCTAATCACCTCAATGGCGCTGTTTTAGGTGTTAAGGAGGCTATAGACGGTAAATCCGCTTGATCAACCCTCCAATCTTTTGATTAAACCACATTCATAGTTGTGACGGGTTCCGGAATGTCATCCGTTGATGCCCCAGACACTCTTTTTTTCTCGATCGCTTTGTACTCCCTGTTGAAATTTGTTCTTATTACATAATTGTTTTATCAACGGTGAAGTTCAATTTCAACGCCTTTAAAGCCCATTTTTTCTAGTGCCGCACTTTTTTTATTTCTGTTAAAGTAGTCTTTGCTTTTCACTTTCCACAGCTCTGGGCGATCCCGGTACAAATTTATCAGTAGGCTAATAAACTCGCGCTCCGAATTTTCAGAAGGTTCAGTTTGGGCGGTTTGCGTGAACGAAGTGTCCTTCATGGTTGCTACCGAATGACTGACGAAATGCTTGAGCCATTCAATCCTTCCATAAATCTCCGTCAATGCTTGGTTCAAGCGTCAAACAGGTTCCTAAACGTTCAATCATGCTTGATTCAATCGATTGGCTCAAGCTTTTGACCAAATCGATTCACCATCTAGGGCCTACTTTAGATATTATCTTTGCTTTGGCGCTTGGAGTGGACTGCTCCAATTGCGCCTGCATATGCAAGCATGTATCTGTGTGAGTATGGTACCTCCACCAATCCCTTTATGTTGAATTTCTCACTACTAAATGTTTATTATATATCATAGAACTAAAGGAAAACACAAGAAATGCGATGTTGACGTGTTTCGTGATCCAAAAGTCTGGCCATTCTAAATCTCTAATACAAAAAAAAAAATTTCACCATCATTTCAATTTGATCAAAAGGAATGGCGATATACAATGCAGGTAGTGTAAGAGAGACAAAACGCTGTGTTTGTTATATTTTAATTGGCTCTCTCGGAGTTAGAACCAAAATATACCATGTCAAAGGCGCACGGGCTTCCATTTAAATGTACGTGGAAGTGTTCTAGTATGTATTATTTATTCTATGTTTATAATCTTATTAAATAATATACAGCCCCGTGCTGAACGCCTCTCAGTCAGGAAATGTTCACCGGAGTAACTGCAATCATAATTTTTTTTTCAAAATTACCAAGTAACGAATGCGAAGGTTGACCGCGGGTTGTGGATCCCTGGTTCATGTGGTAGTATGTGGATATCTATGCAATGCTTTTGTGTGTATGTATTTGTTCGTAGGAAATGTAATCTGAACCGGAATACACTTTCTCCCACGCTGCCGATAAACACTATTATCACCACGAGAAAACATTATATCGAATTTTAACATTTTTCCGTTGACCTATGATAATATGTTATTTTATTTTAGTTCCGACCACGACCTTGCAGGAATTAACCTCCGCATTATTTTTGCAGAATATTTAATATATTTATATAGTAAACTAGCTTATGTGGCCT
>JAHDVE020008838.1:0-60142 GCA_022606495.2 Halesus radiatus | reverse complement strand
GTGTTCGAATTAATATTGTATTAAAATAAATTCTCTTGTTGATCTAAATTTCTCAAAACTGTTAGAGCAATGTGATAATAATAATAATTTAATAAATATTGAAAATTTCTAAAATTAATAAAGTTATTTGTTTAAAGATTTTTAAAATTAGCTTCTGTGAATTAATTAAAATTGTTTAAATGAAATATGATTTAATTCATATTTTATGTTGAACTGAATTTATTACGAGTTTAAGAAAAATTAAATATAATTGCGTTTAAAATAATTTAGTGAAAGTTTAAAAACAGCTGAGTCTTAGTTTCACATAATTCATTTTTAATACTTAGTGTAGGATTAATTTCGTAAAAGAAAAATAATAAAGCTCTAAAATATTACCAAGCGTTCGGTTTACGGATTTAATTAATAGTTAGTAAAGAGAATTACGTGAGTACAAAGAATAAAATAGGAAAATAAAACAACAAAAATTAAATATTATCTAATAAAATTTGGATTTAGAGATCATTAAATTTGAAGAAATAGTACAAATCGGTAGATCACGAATTGAAATTAGGAAACACTAGATTGTATTAAGTAAATATTTCTAAATTAGATTAAACATACCAGGCAGGGAAGTCCAATATTTTCCCAAACCTCGTAATTGGCGTGTATAACCCGTCTGGAAAAATTATGAAATTTGTCGGGAGTTCAGGTGAGTCAACCATTTAATATAAAAGTTTTCAGGTTCTCCCGGGGAAGGCAAGGACGGAGACATGAATTATATTTCTAATGATTTATAAGTACATGTATTGTATATATGTGTATATATATATGATTATATTTAATGTTTAATATATAGGTCAATACTATACGACCGTTATCTATCATGAGTAAATGTTTTGTATACTTGATCAAAGCCGTTCTAATCAAATAATTATGTTCAAATACATTTTGGGGTACCCGAGCGGTATGTCTAGCTCCATTAAATATTTTACGATAATCCTCTCTTTTCACATTGAATTATAATTAAACGAGTACTAAAGATAATTCAATTGTCTCACTCAATACCAGTACTTGAATTTAAATATTCAGAAATATAATTTTTACATAAATACATCTAGTTATTTATAATAATTTCCGTTAGATACTTACCTGTATAAACCTCTCTTTTCGCATTGAATTATAATTAAACTAGTACTATAGATAATTCAATTGTCTCACTCATTACCAGCACTTGACTTTTAAATATTCAAAAATACCTATTTTTTTTTTCATAAATACATTTAAGTATTTATAAAAATTTCCGGTAGATACCTAAGCCTTTACTAAGAGTATATATGTGTGTATGGATATATATATATAAAGAAAGTGTATAATGTATCTATCAAATCTATATGGCCGTTATTTATTTTATGTTTATTTATATACAATGTTTAATATATATATATATAAAACCATTTATTATATTTATGTATATGTCCTATAAAAACTGTTTATTTTATTAGTATATATTTTCCCTAACACTTAAATTCGAAAATTAACGTTACTAATTATAAACATCCCAAACGATTTTTATTAATTCAAAGATCGTTATCATTCTAAAACAAACCAATGAATCCTAATTGTTATGCTTCCTGACGGGGGTCTCTGACACTTAATAACTGTCGCATATCTCAATGACACACTTCCTCGACTGTTATTAAAACTAGGTCAACATTCCAAACCACACCCTCTTTTATCGAAGTATGTAGATACGTATAAGTATATATATATATTCGAATTTCAGTACATCTTACGAAGAATAAGTACCTTAACAAACGTCGACATTTAATTGAAAAATAACTATCATCTTTTGCGATGAACTATCATCTTTTGCGATGAACTATCATCTTTTAGAAATCACGTATTTGTAGTTTGCGTACATAAATATTTTTATAGCGCCATTTTCATAGAAAGATTCGATTCAAAGGCGCTCCACACCCGTTCGAACATATTGATGAATTCAACAGAACAAACAAAAACCCACATTACTAGAAATGTCAAAATAAGCATAATCATTCGTCGACAATACGTTCCCAAGTTATGTTATAAAATTAATTTTATCTTCGACTTAGGTTTTCAAGGTTCAGGCCTTGCAAATTTTGGGCTTTTGGAGTCCTACCTTTTCTCCAAACAAAAATCAATCTACAGTTAAATTCAAACTACATGAGATAGCAGGGTCTCATTAAACCAACCTGTCAACCAACCCAAAAGTAATCTATTATGTATATTGTATTATCACTTTTATGTATTTTGATATGTAATATATCTGAATATCTGGCGCAGATTCACGACCTGTGTTGGAGATGTCAGATCCACAATTTTCTGGGAAAACTGGAGTATTGTGGATTATAAAAACTCGTATTGTTTACATATATTTATAATTTCTACCTATCGATTGGGCAGAAATAATTGCTGATTTAAGCGTGGTTATCTCTGAACTTTTGATGCGGAGGACGGCCTTTCAACCCGGACTTTGCAAAAATTCGCAAGTATCTAATGTTGTTTGACGAGGGGACGGAACCGGTTTGATCTCCTTTAAATGTAACTGTCTGGAGGACGGGAATTCGGAGGGTCTTGGACCCATGGATATGGAAGGTGCTCTTTCCGTCGCGGTACAGGGGATGACCAATAGCGCACGAACTAAAAGAAGAGGTTACGTATACCGTTTGGTCAGGCTGTGCGTCTGTGAGGAAGGGGTTACCAACCGGAAACGTGGCCATCCGAGTACTTTAGGGGTTGGTCTGGAGCCGAATTGCAGCAAAACAAACCGTATTCGATCACTCGTCATAACAAAAACTGTGAAAACTAAAACCTAATCATGTAATTTTCCCAAATTTAGGAGAGGATGGAGATGGCGCCAAAACAAGTAAAACTGTACCTTTAAACCATGAAATTTATTGAAACTAATCCATGTAGAATAACACTTAGCACGATGAGGAAAGGCGATAATACTGTGATCATCACATTCATGTATACCAAATTTAAAATTGAAACTACGTCGTATTATATAGATCAGGAATAGTGCAATTAGTATAGCCTAGAAGCTAAGTTTTCCCATTAAAACTCACGATAGAAAGAAAATAGAAAATTTAGGGGTAAAGTTAGGAAAATGCTAGTCTTCCCATAGGAAATTAACGTAGATTGCATAGTAGAATAATAATAGAGAGTTCAGGACATTAAAGTCTAAGATAGGAATGTTAGGAATACGAATTCTGTCAATGGTATGCGAGAGTCTGCCTACGCTACAAAGAATAGGGGTTACCACAAAATAAGACCTTGTTTTTCCAATAGTCTGAACCAAAAATCAGAACACAACGTAGACTCCGGAAAAGCTTGGGAAATTGACCACATTGGAGTGCAAAATACCGTGAAAATTAAGAAAATCGGAAACACTCGAATGTTAGCATAGGGCTAGACGTTACACCGCTGGCCAAGGAGGAGAAAAACCTCAAATTGAAAGGAAAACTACAAAGAGTTTTCCGATCACATTAGTTAGGAAAATTTAAGGCAGCAGTAGAGGAGTCATCTTAAACCGGTGGCGCGAACGGAGGTCTATTGCTAAATTAAATCATAAACGAAGGAAGGACGGGCCATCACATCTTTAAAGCCTAGTGGGGGGGGGGGGCCATCTCAAGCGCTGGGTCAATTATGATATTGGGACTAGCGATTCATTTCGTTAAGAGCGGGAGTCACGGTGCCAGCACATATTAAGAGCTAACTCCCAGTTCATGAGCTCATACCCCAGTTCATACGGCTCCAGGCGTATAGGTGTAGGTACAAAACGTCCGTTTACGTACTTAACTGTACAGTCCTACACACGTGTAAATGCGGTAATTATTCTCATCTCTACATACGAATGTTTGAACTGCTTTAAGATGCGTCATGGCGCCAAATATTAATTACTAATTCCACGGTGGTGGGCATAATTTAGCCTTTGTCGAAATTAGACACGTATACGATGCTTTTGTATAAATAAATTAGAACAGAGGACTTTATTTAAAGATGCGTCATCATAGAGATGCGTAGGAATACTATCGAACATCTGAGATATGTTTATCTTTTTTGATAAATAAACAATCTTTCTGAAGTGGTTCCAAGGTTTTTCAAAAAGAGTCACAGTTCAATTGAGCCGTGGTACGGTTTACCAGGAGTCGCACGCTCACGGCTCATCAAAATGAGCCTGCACAAAATAACGACTCGTTCGTGAACGACTCATCGCAAATTAGGACTGCAGCAAGAGTGAGCCAAGTAAAATCTACGTGTTATTATTTATTTTTATACTAACGAATCATTGTTCGAACATACAAACAATGCATAAATGAAGCAATGACAAAAATATACATTTGAGAAAACGTTCAAGTCAAAGCCTTAACAAGGTTTTGGTATAGTCCGTGGTGTTAGACGTCATAATTAATTATATTCTTCTAGACTGACAAAAATCATTTAGGGTGGTACCGAGGCCCTGGCTGGAGTTAACAAGTCTCGACATTCTGGACAGTGGAGAATGGTACCCACGATTAGTAGAATGTTGATTGAGGAAACGTAAGTCATTGTTTCTGAGTCTACGCAAGGGATGTTGAACTGGATGAGTTGAAACAAAGAATGATACTTTTTCATCTATTAAAAACCGTATTTAAAAAAAAAATGAATGTATCACAGTATGTAAATGGAAAGCTTATTTCCAGTAAATAAATAAATCTTTAGCCGGTAGTGCTGTCAATTAGCGTCCCTGCAAATCTTTTCCCGAGAAAAAAAAAGAAAAAGGAAGGAATAATGAGAGCATAATATTTTAATGATATTGAAACAGTTTCCATTACACAAAATGGGTAAGGAGAGAACATATTCATATTTGATTTGATTAAACTTTTTTCCGAGAAACAATGATTTTCATATTTTAACTTATGAAAAGTAAAAAATATTCGTACCTGAGAAAATAATATATTCTATATACTTCCGATGAAGAAAGCATCGCTTTCTAAACATTTATGTATTTATTTTTATAAACAATAATTATTAGCCTGAAACACTCATCCAAATTGAAAAAACCTTTTCCGAGCAAAGATAAATGTCGCCGACAGGACTCGAACCTGCACCCTTCTGATGTCCGGTCAGATGCTCTACCGTTGAGCTACGTCGGCTTATCGCAAACCCACCAAGTTAATCAATATATACTAGTGTTTCATTCAATAATTACTGTTTTTATTATATTTTCACCTGTTTAAACATTTATCTTTGCTCGGAAAGGTTTTTTTCAATTTGGATGAGTTTTTCAGGCTGATAATTATTGTTTATAAAAAATAATTGTTACTCTTTGCGCTATGCACAAAAATCTTGTCTTAAGTTTTTAAGAACTTTAGTTTATCAATTAATTTATGTATTTATTTGTAAGAATTAAACAGCTTTTAATACAGATTTATAAACAAGGGAGTTTTACAAATGAAAGCCAACAAAGTTTCTTATGCTAAAAGTGGTTAAGTAAATATGTTTTATTACAAAAAACAAAATAAGAATGAAGGGAGGAGAGGAAGAGGAAGATAGGATCGGGACAGGAGAAGCTCTCGACACATTTTATACGCGTGCATCAATTTGCGGTCGTAAGTATTACTGCGGTTCGATATTTCGAAAGGGTATTGCGAAGAAAGTCGATATTGTGAAATTGTGCCTTATATATTGCGAACAAAAATGTAGATATGTATATATTAATAAAGTGGTGAATACAAAGAATATTATTTAATTCATTTATTAATAATGACGCCACAAAGTGAATACCAATCGTTTGAAGAAATTATAATTATAATAATTATTATTTGTTGCAGGTTTTTCGGATAAATTAATGTTGTGCGTATTTGGTACTGGAAGAATTTGGGAAAGGGTTGGAAATCCTTTAAAAAAAGACCTTTAATCGTTTTGTAGATCCAAAAATGACGAGATGAATTTTGTAAGCACGCAAATAGTCGTTTTCCGTATCTGGGTGAGCAATTGGAAATGTGAATACAGTTTTAAAGCACTTTGAACGGACCATCGGCAGTCAAGAGACGTTTATTTCGAATGCTCACTGAGAACGTGAAGAACCCCAATGATTTATACGCCAATGTAACAAAAATACAATATAAACTATTTTTAATAAAAATGTGATACACTAAGGATGTTAAATCGCATTACTTTCGCGAATTATAGCCCCTAATGGAAATTCTGATAAATGGCGCGCGAAATTCGAAAACAATACAAATTTAATATGAATTTAATCCAGACCAGTGGGCCCGCGGAGGGATATGCCCAAAATGCGAAATGCGGCAGAGTAAATCGGGGGAAATTTATTATACAAACGAATTAACGGATGCTTTATCATCCAAAACCATTCATATTTCCACCGAATCTGCCTTTTAATAATAATTGTTTGATTTATTTTTATGAGACATATATTTGTGATATTTTTTTGGTAAGATCCACTGTGCGATGACAGTAATTAATTACCAGTATCTAGAGAAGACGATACTATGAGCATCGCCTGACAAAATATATTAGATATTTTAAAAAATTACAATGACTTACTTATACCATTACCCTCAGCGTTCCTCTATCCATCCCTTCACACTTTCACACTTCCAACCCCTTATTTATTAAGTAATAAAAACACTTTTGTGATATCTCTTAAATCACGCTCTAAATCTACACCAGCTAGAAACATGGTAAATAAAAGCGGAAACCCAGCAGCCAGAGAACAAGGTAAAACGAGCAACCCAATTTGTATTTCTATGTGAGCAATATTTCGACGGACCCTACGAAAGAAGCCCATCTGTTACTTTTTAGTGGCTAATTTTAAATTTATATTTTCTTAGTTTTGTCATAAATTATCACGAAAATTGGAAACTTAACGTAAAGAATTTGCAATATTAATTTGTTAAAAATATATTATGATGATATTTTGAGCCAAAAATACAGATTTAAAACTTTTTTTTATATGACACCTCACAAGAGCGTCCCTGTCTGTGCGGATCACATATAGGGAAACTCTATCGCCACCCTGTTGGGCAACGTTGTTAGGTGGGAAAAGGAGGGGGCTGTAGGAAAGGATTTGTTAAGGCGGGCCTAGAAGAGGCCCAGACTGAATGTAGGACAATTCCACATCCGAGCCGACTTACACAAAAACGAGTCAGCGAAACGACCCATTTTCCTGAAGCCAACATCGACTGTGAACGGTTGTTCCGCTCGTGTCCGTCGAGTAACATTGAAATATCTTTAGAACAGACTCGGCATACCTACATTGTGTCTGTGCATCAGAGATGGCAGTCGGTCTGTTAACAAGGGATTGTCAATCAGACGAACCGCCCTCCTTTACACAGAATCAGCCAGGTTTACCAAGTATTTGAGAGCTCCAGCCCAGAGGTGACTTCCAAATTCAACAGTTGAATTGGCCACAATTAAATAAGCTGCTAGCCCTATAACACAAGATTTACAAAAGTTTGCTCCTATAAATGAACAGATTTACAGGTGAATTGCTGCACGTGTGGCACGTGGGTTTATAGAAATACCTGCCCTTTCAGCGTGGAATGAAAGGAACCCCGAGGCGTACACAAAATATTTCACGAACATAAACAGCATAATAAAGTTCACTGAACGAAATAATTCAGCTTGTTAAAATTAGCACATTATTTTTATCGCGCTTTTAATACGTTTTTTGAAAATAAGTATGAATTTATAAGTTACAATTATAAATACTCATTTTATAAATACTCCCTCAGTAGTATGTAAATAAATACAACGAAAAATCAATGAAAAAATGACAAATACAAATGGAATACGAATCCAGTCATGTTTACATTAAACTGAATATTAAACCAATCAAAAAAGTGAGGATTTTTTGTCGTTGTTTTCGATTAGTAAATACATTCTAGGAGTTATTGGTAAAAAAATAATTTAAAAACGTGTAGGTATTATTTTCTACATACTGCTCAATGTTATTTTAAAGCCAATCATATTTGCGTAGAAATAAATTATTTTATTTATTTAGAAAACAAGAGATATAACATAGGACGAATTAATAAGGACGTGAAGATATATTTTTTTTAATTTTTTTTTTCTTAAAGTTTAACAAAAAAATCGCGAAAAAATGTAACCTTACTGGGGTACCCCGTTCTAAGGTCACATTGTACATGGTTTTATATAAAGAATATGAATTTGGTCAAGTATATTTTAAGTTTGATAAAAAAAATTAATAAGATTTCATAATTATATTAAAATATTACTAGAGAAACATGATAATGCAATAAGATTAATAAGAATTCTAAAAAATATTAGAAAACATGCCGTGACCGTTAAACCCTGTTTGGTTGCAACGTCATATCTATATTCTTCCTTCCCATGTCCACAATCCATATCTTAATACTTTTTTTGAATTCGGTTAATTTTGTAATGGTTTTTATTGCTAGAGGGAGGATGTTAAACACTTTCATAGAGAAATATTGCAAATTTCTTTGTCCAAAGGTAGTTTTTGTTGTAGGTTGATGGAATGTAAGTTGTAATGCGGATCTTGTGAATCGATCCAAGTTTGTATGTGTAAAGTTATTCTGATTTTTGAATGTGTAAATTAAAATATCTTTTGTATGTAATTGTTTCAGAAACATTAAATTCAGGGGGTTAAAAACGTAGTCTGTAGGAGTTCTGATGGGGACTTTAAGAATAATTTTCAAAATTGCCTTTTGAGCTATGATAACTGGTTTTATAGTGGAATCGCATATACAGTTAGAATGACAAAAAATAGATTAGTGAGATGATGACGCTGCTAAATAAGACCTACTTTTTCAATAGACAATTATGAACGCACGTAAGAAACAATTTTTTTTAAATATTGCTTTATAGCTAAGATTATTAGCGAAAGATTCCGTTGATAATTTTTTTCTTTCTTACAAAATTGTTCACAAAATAAATAAACATAAGAAACATTTCTAGATTCCGCTTGCCAAGCAAATTTTGCGCCTATTGCACATATTCGTGGTGACATAAGACTCACAGCTCGAAGCAAATATTTTCCTACTACAATTTGTTGCCCAACTTGTTCAATACCCAAATAAAGGACGACTGCACAAAGGTTAATTCTGCAATACGCAATCCAGCAAATGGACTAGTTTGTATTGCTTATCAGGCTGAATCTCGGACGTCTAACAATACCCAACAATGACAGTATTCAGCATTGCCCAATGCCCAACAAGGCGGCTTATTGCTCGTCCCATACCGCGTAACGTCCAATACCCATACAATGGACATTCAGATATTGGCTTGTCCGATGTGTCGAACTTTGTGCGGTGTGGCGGCGAATATGTTATTAATGAACACAATTATCTAGATAGACCCGTCCACCTAGGGCTAGACGAGTGCGAACGCAATAACTGGAAAATTTTAATAGCGCTGTTTTCGTGACAAATTATCTCAAGAGCGCAGCAGAATATTTGAAGCAAAACTTAATGGTGAAAAAGACGCCGCAGGAAGACATGGTGAATCACGACCAAGTGAATCAAATACGTGATTCAATTCAGGTTATATTGTCAAGAAAAGTATGTGTCAGGTTCTGAAATGATAATGTGTTTGGTTCCTACCTTAATGAGGAACTCCAGGACAATTTTTTAAAAATTTATTTTATCAATAATGACGTTCAAACATAAATACCAGTATTTTTTATTCTAAAGTTACTATTCATAGTTAAAATAATTTTAAATATATAATATATTCATAGTTATAATAAGTTCCAAATCTATGGCCTATAAGTTATAATCAGTTTTGAGGTTAGAATGTCAAATGTCAAAACAAGGATGAGCTTTACCGTACATAATTGTATATTCTATTCATGGTAAACCATAACTAAACATAAGTAATAAAATTATGTAACTTTTTAGAAACTTTAACTCAAAAAATAGTAATAATATTGAGCATTAATATTATCATAATATCCGTATTGATAATTGGTTTGCTCATGAATACTCTAATTTCTGTTAATAATAATAGTTTTTTTTTTCAGATATTGAATAAACAATTATAGAGCTTAAATCCGATCAAATTAAGTTTAAATTTCACCAAAGCTAAAAAAATACAAAACCAAAATCAAATAATTAAAATTTCCATACTAATCCAATAACAGAATACACATATGACGTAAGATGTTCCAAATACAATGGTACCAATATATAACAAGTTGTTTTGGTGAGTTGATTATTTATTCACTTTTAAATAACGGTTTATAAATTCTACGTATAATTATATATAATGAAAGCTACATATTCAGAATTGGGGTTTCCTGATCTATATGAACATATATTTTTTAAGTCATTATATTTTTCACTGCCATTTATCCAGTTCTTACCATCCCAAATCAAACACAACGTTTTGAAAAATGAAACACAGTGATCTCCGACAGTAATTGTTTGGAGTGCTCTCTTGTTCCGAGAAGAAAAACCTACTTTCGAGGAGCATGTTCGGTCTCTATATCATTCGGTAAGTGTTTGGTTTTCCTTGACCCTTTTAAACCTTAAAACTGTCCCTTATTACAATCAATCTACTACTAACGACTGCGAATCGTGCTGCACCACTCGACAAATAAGCAATTATTAATAATAATAATAAGCATACCTGAGCTGGTCACTTAAGGTTACACTAAACATATCAATGGAGGGCTTGTTGAGAAGATTGCTTCCATTAAAGGAGACTAGATTATCATTTCGATCCCTTTTAGACGTAATCAGACATGATTGGGTCATACATAAATGTATTGCACATAGAAAATATGAACTCTATATTTAGTATATATTGAAATAATCAGAGACATGTCAACTCAGTTAACAGCACCGGCAAGGAAAGGTTAAATTGTTATCAGTTATCATACAAAGAAATGGAGGACATCATCCAAAATTGCCTATTTTAAGTTTCCATTAGGAAATCTTCCACGATCTTTGCATACCCTCCTCACACTATTCTTCTTCTATGTATTTTATTTACCATTTATCTACCCTTCCTAAAATGCCTCACGACATTTTCCAATAGGGATACCAGAGTCCCCAAACTTCGGCCAGTCGTGACCATTGATATATATCTCTACTAGATTTGGCGTGACATACAAATAAGTGCGACGATTTTAACCCACCTATTTTTATGACACAACTTCCTAGTGAATTCCGCTGCCGCGCTTCGAAAGACTAGCACGCGTCACTCCAAAATAACACAAAGCACAAAGATAACCCCAAATTGCATGATGTAATTTGGTCATGCCATAGGAAGCCAAAAAGTCAAGCGTCACAAGTTTGAAGTTGAAACTTAAGAACCCAACTGCATGTACCGCGCCGTACGAAAAGTCATTGTTGAACTTTGTGACAAATCTACTGTTGTAACTTGAATACATTCACCCGTCACAAACTCATACACGCTATACAACAACAGCTAGGAGAAATTTTGATATTTATCAACTGTTAGTTTTTTGAAAATCTCGATGCGATCTGTGAAATTAAAATTGTCAATAACGAAGTTCGTGATAGTCCCTATTTGTGTTTGAAAACTGATCTCGATAAAGTTAGCCACTCTATTGATGCAGGGGAGATAAATTTGCTCAATGTAGACCAACAAAAAATAACAAGCGATGCTTCTTGCGATCTTTTCACTGCGATATAATGCGCTTACTTTTAGATAAATGTTTTCGAGAAAATTTCGGTTCAGGGTTCACTTTTAAGATCCACGTGACCTGTCTAGATAGTGTAGGTCGATGGTTGTGGCTCTTATCAAATAGTAAAGTAATCGATATACGACATCAACCAAAATAGCCTACTTTAAGTTTTCCACTAGGAAATCTTCTACCATCTTTGCATTCCCTCCTCACATTCTTCTGCGTATTATTTCTTCTACGAATATCCCATCAACTTGACTCAATAAAAACAAGCAATGGCTTTTGCGTGCGTTGGATACAAAAATTGAAATAAACATTTACAGAAGAATCCACAGAAATGAAAACGGGGAGATTTGACCACATTATATAAAGTAATGAAAAGAATACAAGATCCTCATTCGTAATCTGAATCCAAACCAACCATACATAATATCATATTATTAGGATACTTCGGAATTGGGGGCATGATGGTACAATTGTGAAGGACCCAGCCATAGAGTAAAAAATATCTTTGTGTAGTGGTAGCAGATAATAGAGTTTAAAGGTGAGGGATATGAGATGATATTAGATAATTGTTTTTAATGTAGCGACTCAATTTGTTTTATTTACTTTTCATGTGTCCAAAAAATTTCAGAAGTAATTTTAGGAAAAACTTCAACCCTTTCCTTACGGTGTTAGAAATTCCCTCGAGCTCGGTGCTGTACACTCACTGTACAGATTTTTAATTTTTAACAGTTTACATATTATTACTTTTTTTATCCAATACATAAATGTATTGTAAGGAATACATAAAATATGAAATCTGTGTTTAGTATTTTTACAGAGATATTGAAATAATTAGAGACATGACAAATCAGTTGACAGCACCGGCAGGGAAGGGTTTAACCTCGCAATACGTGAATACAGCATAAGAATCCCAACTGACCGGAGCCAGTGGGTTTATGAAATCTTCAGTTTGGGTGTACTGTGCGGCTGGGAAAGGGAACGGGAAGTGATGGGTGAGAGGAAGGTTGGAAACATGGATAAAGTCATTTCAAGTACCGTTTCGATTCCGAAAGGTGGCCTTCCACCGGGGCTATACTCGAGACTATTTACCACTTTCGAACTTACCGCATAATATTATTAATTGTTTTTGTGTTTAATTCTTAAGAATTCCGTTTATTTATATATTTTTTAAATACAATGTAAATCAAATTTAATAATGTTATTATTAAATTCTGCAGGTATTTTAGTTTTATTATTGTGACAGTTGTTTCGGCGTTCAAGGCCATTTTAAAACTGTGGTTAAACCACATTGCGACGACATACGGATATGATTTTATTTACTCCCACCCAATTACCGGCAAAACCGATTAAATTATAAAATAATCGAAATTATCTATTCGGTGAGTTCCTATTAATTTGTATATAATAAATGACAATGTTTTCTTTATTAATTTATTTAAATAATATTAATATTACGTCATAACATAATTTTCATATTTAGTTTTATCTTTTAATTTTTATTAATTGTTTTTGTGTTTAATTCGTAGAACTCCATTTAATTTTTTTTTTAATTTAATGTAAATCAAATTTAATAATGTTATTATTAAGTTCTGCAAGCATTTTTTGTTGTTATTATTCAGTTTTAAAATGGCCTTAAACTTTTAATTTTGTTTACCACAAAAAATTTAAAAAAAAAAAGAATCCCATAACCTCTGCAGTTTTTGTATCAATAGATTGTTACAGATTCTAAATACATAATATATTCAAAGGGTGAAATCCGAAATACGACGGACCGAAATATTCACATACTTATTTAAATATGTATGTGCACAATAATAATAATCCAGAGTGCCCATAATTGGTATTGTACCCTTTTGTACGAAGAGGGCGTAAGCCGCTTACGTGGGATAAAATTACATTATTTTTTAAATATTGTACTACATTTGTCCGAAATAAAAAGTTGCCACAGTAAATAAAACATGAAATTGTCAGTATGGACACCAGAATTGAGTTTATTTTAGTCTCTGCTAGCGTAAATAACGTTATATTAGGCGACATTAAATGTTTATAAAGGCCGTGGCAATGCAAGTAGCGGACTAGGAAGGGAAGGCACTTTGCCGATTGAGAATATTTTCAATATGGGGATAAATTAAAAATATAAACTGTTTTAAGAACCCGTTGACAGATATCAATCGGTTTAACGGGACTTTAATGTAAAAATTATGTACATTTGAAAATAATAAAGGAATATAAAATACATATAGTGTACATGCGTCGTGAGTTCAATTCCTCGACTGGCTGAGTCCTCCATTATGACACAAGCAACATCCTCCGCTTACCGTGATGGTAGAAGGAGATTTTAAAATATTGTCAGGTTATTCGTAATAGTGGTGAGCGAAGCGGCTCGGTTTAGTGAGTCGGATCACTAAATCAGCTCTTTGTAGTGTACCGGTTCGGTGATCCGGTTCGATTGAATGACGGTTCGCGTCCCTCCGCACCATGCCCCCTCCCTCGCTCCCTTGGCCCTCCTAAAGACGTCCTTAAGAGGCTCTTACACGATACTTTTTTCGTCAAGTTTTCATGTGGATTGTCTTTACAGAGAGCTGATTTAGTGATCCGGCTGACTAAGCCGAGCCGCTTCGACCGCCACTAATTCGTAACCAGAGAATATTTGTGTTTCTTTAAAAAAAAGAAAAAAAAAATATTTAAAAATAAAAAAATTTAAAGAGAAAAAAATTCTTGTATTATTTAAATTCCTCCTACTACAATAGTAAGACCTACTACGGATGCAACACAAGCGGTACGTCACCGACCCGAACATGACAAGGGGAAGAAGATGAGAAGAAAACGTTGACGAACTGATTAGAATATAAAAGTGAATCAATAAATAAAAAATGACAAATTGTGTCGTATGATATAAGAAAATACTAAAAAGTGGTTCAATAATTCAAACGATAACCATAAATTGGTCAAATGATGATATGAAAATTTGCAAATTGGATATAAAATTCACTGGAAGAAAACCATAAAGCATAGGAAAGCGATAGCGTGGTTTTTACGACTGGTAGAAATCAAATTACGGACATAAATAAAATGTTACGTCGTTAAAGAATAATAATAGGTGATGTTTCCTTTTTGGGTCACGAATAACGACCAAAACGATCTCGATACAAATAAATAATAACAATAACCGATAGATATAAAGTAGACTAGGAGATCCACCCGATATTAACGAGCCGTATGAAATTATTCTGTCATTGATATATTATTTTTAGACACTTTTAAAAAATAAAAATCTTTATTTTACAAATAAAAGTATAAAGTACAAAGCCCATACCTTATAGGTAGATCCTGTTTCTTACAGTAAATAATAATAATAGCATGATTTGTATAGCGCCGTTTTTGGTGAAAAATCACTTCAAGGGCGCTATACAAATATTACTTCTCATTCTTTATCTAATTATGTACAATCAGATACAGAAAAAAATACCTAGATGATCACAGTTTTATTAGAAAATTTATGTTTAGAGACATGATTTTTACAGTTGCTATTTTATCCTCCTTTTCTATTGATGTTACACTTATTAGAGAATTAAAAACATATATTGAAATATTAATATAAAATATAGAAAAGTTAAATCTGTGCGTTCAATTAGTACGTTCATATTATATTCGTTTAAGGTTTAAGGTATAGTGAAACTTGTTCAGAAGGAACGTTTTAGTGATAATTTAAATAGAAGTAGATCGATCGTGTGTTTGTTTTATATATATATAAAACAAACACACACATATATATATATATATATATATATATATATATATTATTTATTTTTATTTAATCATTGAAGATAATATTAACACATCTCAAATGAAATATGAAACAGAAAAGACACAGAAATTGAAAAGGTAACGGTTGCATTTAAGACTCGAACCCAGGACCTCTCGGTCTATCGGGAACAGCGCTCTTATCCACTGAGCTGACACTATACTTAAATTTAAGAATTGTTAACGACATCTTCAATTAAGTCTCATATATTTTTTGAATGCAATCTTTCTACTTTAACTTCAAGATTCTACCCGAATTTATTTGCAATCTAGGTAGGGTCTAGGATATACCTATCCAATTTTATTTTATGTAAGACATGTATTAACTATTTCTACAAGTCTAGCTTCTTCACCCCAACTTAAATAGGTAAATTCTGATATACGCAATGTGGTAAGTCACGTACCGAATTGTCCATTTTCATTGGTTTAAACCAAAGAAGCGAATGAAGATTACAAGATCAGATACCCTGGTTTTGTGATACTATTCGAAAGATGGAGTAATTTTGAATAATATGGGACAACCTAGTGTACCCTATGTCTATGCAGTGCACAGACACGACGTATATAATTTCATCATTAAATTTAGGCTTTACATTGATTTATCCACACTTATTACGATTCCGACAAAACAATAATATCACCTCCAGGCTCTAGGTGTTCCTACCTACAGTACCTACCCACTGTACACGATGATGGAGAAAGTATAGAAGATTTGTAAGATTGGTCAATTCATCTAAAGAATAATTCCAGTCGATTTAAAAAAAAAACACGTTGACTGTTTAACTTATGCGAGTAATTTTTTTAGCACGATTACAGCAAAATAATTGCTTAAAGTAATAAAAACGGGTCGAAATTGAAGTGTTTAGTGGCACTAAGGGAATATGCGTTAGATGACGTCACGTGGTTATTAATCTGTTCCGCTATGTTGTCACAGGTGGTATCGGATGACGTCAGAGCAGAGTAGAGCGGGAATCATTTAAGATTCTGTCAAAACGTTTAAATTAAATCATTAAGAAAATTCGCGATCACAGATGGCGATAATTTTAAAATTATGAAAAAAAACACTTCTAGCACTTTTGTGTTTTTATAAGTTTACTGAAGGAGTTGAGCTTTAAACCTTCAATAAAAATTTATTCCATTTCATATTCCGTATACACCCATACACCCGCCAGCAAACAATTATTCTTAAGCATTTCGTGCCAAGAGTGTTTTTCTAAAATATTGAATTTAACGCCATCTGTGATTGCGAATTTTCATAATAATTATAAGTTTAACCTTAAGTTTAAAAAGGTAGTAGTATAATCAGGATGTATTCATGAAATAGGACTTGCTATTGTGGAATCATAATATAAAGTTGTACAAATAAAAGCCTTTTATTTTAATATAACTTTGACTTATACCAACCCCGATGTATGGTAGTGAGGCATGGAACTGGCGGAGGAAGGATGAAAGTAGACTAGATGCTGTAGAAATGATAACCCTGAGGCGAATGTGTGCTAAAACCATGTATGATCCTCTGAAAAATTAGGAGATTCGTAAAGAATGCAAGGCTGATGTAAGTGTAATGAATAAGATTAAGAAAGGGACGCTTAGATGTTTTGGGCATGTAGAGCAAATGAACGAAAAAAATAGTGAAGAAGTCGGGGACGCCAAAGGAAGACACGGCACGGCCATGTCAGAAGTCGGAAAAACAGAAGAGAATGTATGAATGTGAATGAAGCAAAAAGTGTATGCCAATATCGAGTTGTTTGACGGTCCGTCCTCTCTGCCCACCCTTGCAGAAAACGGCGACTTAGAATGATTAATTCATCATTAAAAAATGAACAGTTTTCGTTGGTTTTACAACCAAGCAGAGATTTGGTAATTATTATTTAGAATATTTCTATTTTTGAAACTGATAATACATGGTGGAATTCCATTATAATGATATAATAACACACATATAAAACTTATTTCCACTTTTATTTTATTTCACCGTGACCGGTTTCAGCTTGTTAAAGTCATCTTCAGACTGGTAAAAGTTAATCTTAAACTACGGTTTATATACACAACATTATGTTTATAACTTCATTTATTAGAACACACAAATAATTGGTTCTGGCGCAATAGCGCAAACATTTACTTGTTTATAAGTAAACAAAGTAACAGATTCAAATTGAATTTATACATTTTGTTACCTTACACTATTCACAAAATTCATAAACATTAAAAGATCCGACAAACTGGGCACATTCCAAAAAGATGGTAACCGTAATTTGACAACTTTATAACTTGAGAAAAATCAAAATTCAAATTTTCTTCATAAAGAGTTGAGTAAACGTAACACAAAAAAAAAACTTTAATTATTCCGTCATGGTTCTTTTAAATTCTATACAGATCTTTGATCGAAATTCGTAACGTAATAGAATAGCAACCATAAATAATATTATTCACTTATTGCCTTCATTGTGGCACATTGCTCCGATCCGAGTCTCGCAGAGACGTGAGATATGAATCATATAACACTCTCAACTATAATAAAAATTAATTTATGCAACACCATTATCCCAGCGCTGCAGGTAGAAAGCCTGCGGCCTAATTTATAGAAATACAATAATGACATCTGTTGCGACATTGCGCTTTCTAAATTGAATTCAAAACTACAATGATAATAAATTAATGTACAGAAAAATGTAATAAAAAAAATTGTAACTTTAATTTCTTCCACGCTATTATTGTTATTCTATTATTAGCTACGTGTTATAAAAATTCAGCCTACGGCGCAATAATTCGGGCTCAAGAGTTTGTGATAGTGCCAATCTGTGTGTTGCAATAGCAAAAACCTTGAGCTCTGGCATCGCGAAATAAATTGATTAAAAATGATTCAAGAACTATATTGAAAATTAAAACAGTATTGTTAATTAAGAAATTATATGCATTAAAAAAAAGAGATTTTTGTAATATATGCGACCGTTATTATTTACAGTCAGGACCTTCTATTACGGGCGCTTGCTCTAACTCTAACCACTAAGCTATCGCATCAACCTTTAAAATTAACAGCGAATTAGCACTCTGCTAGCATTAAACATCGTTGTCGAGACTTATTAACTCAAACTGGGGGATTGAAATTTTTGGTACCAGTCTATATGATTTTTGTCAGGCTTTACGAAAATAAGCCTCGAAGATTGTCATTTAGTATGTCTAAAAACATGCGACACTTAGAGCAAATGTATATTTTGGTACTATTTTTGCAATTGGTTCATTCATGTACTATGTACGTGCTTTTCTTTTTTCTGTAGCTCTTGTTTATCTCATTTCGTGTTTTGAATTATGTGAAATTGGACAATAAAATTCAAGCATCTTCCTGTGAAATACTGGTAGAACAAAGACAGCATTCCCGCCTGACGCCTGTGCTCCAAAGATTGCAACCCGTTAGTTAAGATAGGGGAATCTATCAAACGGGCCACCTGCAAAGTCAAGAGTCTTTTCAGGTATTTTGGGGCTAGAACAAGGGATATACATGCATTGGTGAAGCAAGGCGCAAGAAGATATTACAGTGCAGGGATAGGCCACTGTGGCGGAGGAACGACGTAAGCACGATTAACTCGATTGAGATATCGAATAATATGGTATAATCAAGAAGGACTGCATTTCAGAGGCACGAATCCTAAATTAATAATAATATGGTCATAGCTACGTGACGTTTGATTGATTTATTGTCCACAATGCGTGCTGCAGTGGTGAAGTGGTTGGATTTGGGACATGACGTGATTTCCTCAATCCCGTCATTGATGGTCTCAATATCGTACGGTTATATTTCCTGAATTCAAGTCATTGTACATTTCTATGGTTTAAAAATTATAAGTAACATTAACTGCAAAAATAATTCTTCCTTTCTCACGATATTCTCAGTAAAAAAGCCTCTATTAGCTTACTGTACTTAACTTATTCAAGACTCGCTAGACTATTTGTAGTATTCATCAGAAATATACTCATTGTTAACAACGATAGTGTTTTTATATAGTGTGCGTAACACCATCCACGTCAATATTTTCTCGATATATTCAATCCATCGGGTCCAAGATTTACAACCTTGGGCAGATCGAGGACTTCCTAGCGCGGAAAATATGAAATAACTGATACAAATTATGTATTTATTTACTATATTGTATACGCCCTATAAGGGCTTTTACAAATTTAATTATTAAAAAAATCAATATTACAATAGTGACACAGGTGCAAAACACATCACAGTAGGTACATAGATAAAATAGATAGCCTTCACGAAATACAACAACTAAATATTTAATTTGTCTCACGAAAAATATCAACAATAACATAGTGTAAGTACCATTCAAAATAATTAGCAACAGGGGCGAATATACAAAACACACCCCAAATTTCGTGTTTTTTGTATTTGTATTCCTAGCAGTTGAACATATCTACAATGTCTGAAAAAGTATTACCTTCTGCGTGAAGTCTAGGAACAAGTGAATTTTTTAATGAATAAGTCCTGAAATTATTGTTACAGTTGAATAAAATTTTAGATCGAGTAGTTCTAGTCGAAATATAAAATTTAATTAAGGTGACTGACTCTATTAGAGCCATCTATAATAACATTAACAAAAAAAAATATTTGCGCAGACCGGGATTCGAACCCGCAGATAAATACGGATAATTGGGTAATTAATATTGCGCCCCTTCGACGACAAAAAATGCAATTTAAGGGCGCTGTAAATAATTGATATTTCCCGTAAGAGAAAGCAGAGAAACCAAAACGCAACAAATAATCAAATCATCTAGCAAACAAATTTGTACCAGGGCACAGGAGTGCAGAAGACTGCAGGGGTTGTTCCCGGTGATTTATCAGTCCAACGATTAAACTGCGACTACATGGGAATTACGCATACAACCGCTGCTTCTATAATTATTATACCGTGATTACGGGAGCATTAGCATTCAGTTTCAGACATTCTGCGAAATAAATCAGCACGTTAGAGCGCGGTAAACTAATTCGGAAGGGAATTTATCAAGCCAGTACGATTCTCCAGTTAAGTCATTGCACATTGCACACTGCACAAAGGAAACTAACGAATGGGGTACAGGTAATTTCGGAATGCATGATACCCAAAGGCATAAGTTATATCTAGTTGGAATTTTGTTTTTTTTTGGAATTACTATTATTATTAATGAAACTAAAACCGAAATGTTATAGGTTCGACACCTTACGTTGGGGCCGTCGAAATGTTTGACCTTTGTTATATATATTTTTTTATTATTATTATTTATTTTTTTTTAAATTTTTTTTTTATATCCACGAAGATTCAACATAAAATAAATAAATAAAACAAAAAACTTACCAGAGTATTTCAAAAATCATCGTAATGGGACAACCGTGACAATTTTGGTAACATCCGACGTTTTGGTTGGGTAGAATATTTAAGTTTTCCTTACCTGAAACAAAGATTAAAAAAAAAACATTAAAACCCGTTAAAAGAAACAATCTAGTCAAAGGGTGCGTAACCATTTTAGCGGTATGCTTATTTTGCAAGTACGTATATAAATTGCTACAGATATTCTGTGTTTATAAATAAAAAAAAGTATGGTATTCAATGAAAATGCAATAACTTGGACAAATATCAAACAATTTTAACGATATTTTTGGAAATTACACAAGTAAAAAATTAAATTTAAGAATATTATAGTTCTAATAAAAAAAAACACATTTTCATTATTATTATTTATTTCAGATTATTTCAGATCGCAATCACGATCAAGTGAATCAAATACTCGAGTCGGGCCATGTCAGAAGTCGGAATAACAGAAGAGAATGTATGAGGCGTTGTATGAATGTGAATGAAGCAGAAGTGTATGCCAAGATCGAGTTGTTTGGCGGTCCGTCCTCTCTGTCTACCCCTGCGGGGAAACGGCGTGATGGTTAGTTAGCAATTGTGTTTTCCGTGGTCCTCGTAGTCCCTTTTTACAGTGAGCGCATATGAGATTGGATCGCTTTATCTCATTTGCTTTGCTGCACACATTCATTTATGGGAACAAAGGTCTCGTCGTCCGTAGTGCCGCTGTAAATTGATACGTTACGATCATCCGCGATAGAACTAACTTCCGACATGGTGAAAAATATCGATTCACTTTAAGGTGTATTTATTTTAACATAATAAACAATAAATACATTTATCAAGACAAGCGCCAACTGCAATATACCACGCTCAAATTGAACACGTGCTCTCCCGAAGACGACAAAAAGACAAAACATTGAAAATAGCAGCGCTATAGCGCTGCGTCAAAATTTAAGTAAGTAAAGCTTACAGCGCGACGGCGCTGGGCCGTACTATAACGGTTAAGCAAAAACAGTGAAAATGAACTGTGCGTGCGACATTGGCTAGTGCAGCATGGACTTATGCACTGCAATTTCTTATGATTTGTATGAACATGAAGTGCTTAAGCGTCTTTTTTTCTATGAGTGTATTACGACCTATTGAATTTGCTTCCAGTAAACAGACCAATGATATATTATACATTTTGAAGAAAGAATTTCGATTGGAAAATGTGTGATCAAATTCACCAAAAAGTAAGGACAGATTGAGCCTACAACCCAAAAAACACTTATCGACTTATCTCTTCAGTGATTCGAATAGTTTCGATTTTTTTCAGAAATTTAGCATTCTTTTATGATTTAATATGATAGAATTTACGTCGTTGAGATGGCCATCGCGGAATCCCTTGATGGGAAACAAAGAAAAGTGTTCATGAAGATGAATTTAAATCAAGTTTTCCGATAGATAAATCCATTACGAAGACGGCTATTGGACGGGAGATTAATAATTGCCCCGTATTAACAACGAACAGGAAATTAATAGAGGAATATGGCTACATTCTTAGGAAATGGGGCCGAATTAGACATAATAATAATAAAATTAATTGAGTAACATCACACAAAGGACGCTTAATTGATGTAACAAAAGAATACGAGTTAATAGAAGGAGGATGTAGGGATGTTGATAGTGAATAATTTGTACTTAGGTTGATGACCAATTCTATCTATGGGCAATATCTGTTTCCTTTCCTTAAACAATAACTCATTCTAATAAAATTTTATGTAAAGATTTTATAAACTCACTCAACTCAACTATAAAGCAGAATATCTGCTGAACGATGAGCACTGGCATCATGAATTTTGAACACCTTTTTCTGTCATTTCTGACATTTATAGATAGGACAACGCGACTATTTTTAGATTGATTCAATATTTATGTCATGAGCTATGGAGCTTTGAAATGAAGCAGCGGAAGGTAAAAAAATTAGACGCGTTCAATATTTTCCAATCCAAATACAGGTACTTAGCATATATTTTATTTATTTATTTATTACAGTACATTTTATTACAAATGATAAGGTTGGTATATTAAAATTTACATTGTTAAATCACCTATTACGTATGTCCATACAATATCTTATTCATTTTGTCTGAGGTGAGAATACGTCTTAACTAATGAATGTACGTGTGACTAATAATAATAAAAAGAAAGAAAGTGTGTGGAGAGTTGATGTGGAGAATTGTAGAGAAGTTATGAAATCAAGAATTGTAATTGACTATGAATAAAAGTTGAAAGAAAAAATAAATATACTTTTAAAGTAATTTTTAAAGTCACGCTAAGAAAATTTAATAAATTTATTTTATATGTTGGTAAAAAATGTCTAAGTCTAATAATTTTTCGTAGCGGATATAGATAGTATTTCTATTAAAAAAATGGAATTACAATACTTTGCCTTGCGTAATCTCGACTTAACTGAGCGCTTTAAAGGTAAAATGATCTACTAATCCATACTAAAATCATTATTCACGAAAAAGTGAAAAGAAAACGTCTTTATTTACGATGGTTTAACGTTGTTTTTACTCGGTAATATAACATGGGTTACCAGATATAGCAGAACATGGTCAAAGAATAGGTTAGGTTCTTCTTCTTTTATTATATAAAGAAGAATGTCCCGGGCGGGAGGTGTGTGTTTGTTTTGCATACAAATCTGCAGTTTTATTCAGAGCTTGATGAAATTTTGCACACTTGACCTATAAAACAAGAGGAGGGTCACTGTCTACATGATATTTGAAAAAACCACCCCCATCCCCCTTTCCCAGACTGAAAGCCAAATTTTGGTAATTCTTGATGAAATTTTGCACACTTGACGTTCAAAATAAGAAAAAAATTACTGGGTGGAGGTAAGGAGTAGGAAAGGAGTAAGGGTTAGGGTAGGGTTAGGAGTAGGAGTAGGAGTAGGGGTAGGAGTAGGAATAGGAGTAGGAATAGAAGTAGGGGTAGGAGTAGGAGTAGGAGTGGGGGTAGGAGTAGGAGTGGGGGTGGGAGTAGGAGTAGGAGTGGGGGTAAAGGTAGGGAGAATTCAGAACTAAACTTAAAACTCATCCTTTCAGATAATCGTACCCATAAATTGAAGAAATGCACCCGTAAATTCCTTAGCTTGGCTAGCCGGTTAGTGTTCACCTAAAGTCATTAAATAGAAAAAGTTTAAAAATTCACGCATCGGTGCGAAAATGCGTCCACAGCCCGCAACACTTTAATTTTATTTCAGACTGGACCGGTTTCAACCTACCACGGGCATCTTCTGACAGATACAATTTTAAAAAAATCTATATAGTATTTATGGCAGGAGTGAGCCCCATTGCTCTTTCTAATATTGCACATTAATGACAGGAATTGATTTTATTACTGACAGAACGGCTTTACAATTATACTTTGAAAGTACTTTCGGGGTGGTTTATTACCTTCTGGAAGACGGATTACAATGTGTTGGTTTACTAAATTTATGGGTTTAAAAAAAATACTTTCACAGACATTATATAAAATTCATATTAGGTTAGGTTACGTTTGTTTGTTCTATTTTGTCACCGTTCTTTCCAGTCAAAGAATCTAAATCATCATGGTTGTAAACGGGAGAAAATAAAATGTTTTTATTCACGATATTTTATTTTTTTATTTTTTTAGGGTGTTCTTTCTTTGCAATATACGTAAGATGGTAAGAGAGAAAAGCAACTAGGTCCATCAGATAGCGTCTGACGATAGGATAACCCCAGATAGATCACGGAGCCTCCCGGATCACGGGACAAAGCCGGGCCTGTCCCCATGTCCTACCCGTTCGTGATACAAATCATTTTATTAGCACTACCACTACAGGCTCTGAGCCGGTAGGCGACGCTGGACGAATCTTGTATGAAATATTAGTCTAGTCGAAGGAGTGCGATAGAAACGAAACAGGGCTAAAAACAAACAAACAAAGAAGTTTTTTAAATTAACATAATAAATTGAAGTAGTCTAACACAAATGTAGGTTTTTATATTATAATTATGGCAAGCCACATAGTAAATGCTTTTTCCGAATATCTAATTCAACATACCGGCGTATCTAAATATTATCACATTTCAGAGCATCTCAAAAATCTCCACTGGCTCAAATGTCCTGAAAGAATCCACTTCAAGCTTTGCTGGGTGGTATTTAATTCACTTAACGGAATGACTTCTGCTTACTTGTATAGGAACTGTGTATTCCTGAAAATACCAACTCACAGCAGTCAGCTATCGGGAGGTTGAAGGAACCAAAGCGCACACCTAATACTAAGTTCGGTGATCGTGCTTTCGGAGTATCGGGAACTAAAGCCTGGAATGTACTGCCGAATGAATTAAGAATGATCAATGACACGACAGAATTCAGAACTAAACTTAAAACTCATCTTTTCAGACAATCATATCCATAAATGGAAAAAATGCACTGGTAAATTGCTTAGCTAGGCTAGCCCGTTGGTGCTTACCTAAAGTCACTTATAGAAATAAGTTTAAAAAATTACGCACCGGTGCGCAAATACGTCCACAGCCCGCAACACTGTAAATAACTAAATGTGTAAAAAATGTAAATATCTATTAAAAACTTCTTAAGCTTTTTAAAGTCATTTTATAAATATTCTGCATTCCTAAACATTATAAATATTTCAAATAAATCATAAATAACTAAATCTTCCAAGCTTAAATTTTCTAATAAAACTGTGTTCATCTGAAGCGACCTGCCTACTGCCTGGTAAGTATGTTTTCGGTATCTGTTTGTACATATATTTGTAAAGCGGCCTTGAGGTGATTTTTTGCAAAAACGGTGCTATAAAAATCATCCAATTATCAATTATTATTATTAATGTTGACAAAACCTGTCAGCTACAGAACCAGCGTTATTCATATACATATATCGTATTGTAAAAATTTTGTGTACAGTGCCAGGGAACATTTCTCCCTCTTCCTGTGCCAACTGTGGTTAGAGGTGAATAAATCTGGAGATAATCTTCTCTACCCAGTGAGCGGGTTGCGTATTGCTACTGTAGGGCTTTTATTTATTTTTATTTCAAAGAATTGTAAACTGTGTTTTATGTGCTAGCGGCACTTGCTGATGGCAATCTTATATTTAAGCCCGCTCACTAAGGTAATGGAGGATATAAGATGGCATTTGGGCGGAGACAGGGGGGGGTCGGTGTCTATAATTCAATTAGAAAGTTTAAACTGTGACAAATAACAAGGTATAATTATATAGAAGTTTTGATCCGATGCAAAAAAGTCTTTAAAAATTTTAAAAGATCAAAACTTTGCTTCAAAATCTGAAGAAAGATTACATTATTTGACGTAGAAGGGAAGGACCTCACTCAAACATTATTAGACATTTGGAACTGACGACGGGATGCCTACAAAAGCGATAGTGTCAAGAGATGAGCGGTTTCAAAAAGGAAAGATTTCAATGAAAAATCTCGACAGTTTATTTTTGAGTTAATATATTTGGTTTTTGACTAGTTTTTTTGTAACCCCCCGCCAATGTGGAACAAAAATGATTTTAAAGAGCAAAAGTTTTAAAACGGGATGTTCAAAAATTAAATGTATGAGAAATACATTGGAAAAATTAATTGTTCCCATGTAAAAATGGTAGGTGTTCTCAGTATCGACCTGGTAGAAGACAAGCTTTCAGAATCGAATCATTGACTGATATGGCTTTTAACCATGTTTAGTGACCAGATCTGAATAACTAGGGACTTTCTAACTTTGTTCTTCTCATCTACTCCCCCTCCCCAGTCCCTTCAGCCTCACAACCCCTCTTCCTCGCAGGGGTAGGCAGAGAGGACGGATCGCCAAACAACTCGATCTTGGCATGCTCTTCTTGCTTCATTCACATTCATACAACGTCTAATACATTCTCTTCTGTTATTCCGACTTCTGACATAGCCCGACTCAAGTATTTGATTCACTTGATCGTGCCATGTCTTAGAAGGACGTCCCCGGCTTCATCCATTCACATTCGCGCCACATATTCTCCTTACACTCCTCTCTTCGTTAATTCTTTCTACATACCCGAACCATCTTAGCGTCCCTTTCTTAATCTTGCTCATTACGCTTACATCAGCCTTTCATTCTTTATGAGTCTCAACATTTTTCACACGATCAAACATGGTTTTATCACACATTCGTCTCAGAAATCTCATTTCTATAGCATTTAGTCTACTTTCATCCTTCCTCTGCCAGTTTCATGCCTCACTGCCATACATCAGGTTTGGTATCAGCACTCCATTGTGGACTGCCAGCTTCGCTTCTTTGGACTTTTTTTGCGCCAACCGTGTTCAGTCCTCCGTTAGTGGAGTTTCCTAAATTCACCCTTCTTTCAATATCCCTATCAGTCTTTCCATCTCTCGTAACCATACTTCCTAAATACACAAACTCGACCTGCTCCAAGTATTCATCATTCACAACTTATTGCACACTGTTTTCGTACTCTCTCTTTCAAACACCATGATTTTAGACTTGCTTACATTCATCATTAGCTCATTCTTCATACATATTTCGTTCATCCTAGATACGAGGGACTGTAGATCTTCCATACTGTTAGCAATCAGAACCGCATCATCGGCATACAACAGGCAACATAATTGCAGATTACTCGTTTTCGCGTTCAAGCGCACCTCTTTCAATTCTTGCATACTACCCATGTATAGATTGAATAACTAAGGGGACAATACGCAGCCTTGTTTAACACCATCTGTGATGTCAAACCACCCCGTTAAATCACCCTTTGCCCTAACACATGCAATGCTTCTCTCTTATCCCATAAATACGTAAAAAAATAAAGATTACTACAAAACTGAACTGCTTAAAGAGCAGATCGTAAGATTTTCATATTATTTACTAATAAATAAATAATATCACGAATTGGCAAATAAATAAACCGGGTAATAATACCCTCAAAGCGAAAAATGTCAAAGTGAAAAGGACTCGGTGAAAATTTTCTTAAGTGAAAATTTTAATGTGAAATCGAAGCTAGAACCATTAAAGTGTTGAAGTGTTGCGAAGGCAAAAGTTCCCTGGAACCAGCTGTGCGTCCTGAACGTGACTGATCGGGGTAAACTGGAGGGGAAAAGTGTTCAAACTTTCGGCTTTAAAAATAAACTAACTCTCGCTCCAGAGGTACTACTTTAAATTTTACATTATATTGCGAGCTGTAAGTTTTCTGGAACTTGTAAACAAGCTGGGGAACCTGAGGATGAATATAGCAGTGAATTTTTAAATTAATTAAACGTATTGCTGTTTTTTTTTCAAATACAATATTTACCTAAAAATGTGTTATTAGCTGATAAATAAATGGTTTTTCTCAACCTATTTTTTTATGTGAGTACCCCACAAGAGTCCCAACTGCTTCCAACCGTCTGAAACCAGTGAGGCTATGACATCCCCAATTGGAGTATGTTGTGAGGCTGAAGGTATTGCGGAGGGGAAAGAGACGAGGAGGAGTAAGGTGGGAGGTGCTCTGGCATTCGGTCATATGGTCACCAAACATGGATAAAGCCATTTCAAGCAACGTTTCGATTCTGAATGGTGGTCTTTCATGAGAGCGATACTGACAGTATTTACCACTCTGGAACGTGCCGCAAATATACAACATTTTTTTTTTTTATAAATTGAATGTAAATCAAATTTAATAATGTCATTGTTAGTTTTTTTAGTTTTGTGATAGCTGTTTCTGCGTTTAAGGCCATTTTCAAACTGTGGTTAATCCACATCACACAATAATAAAAACTAAATACACTTGAAGAACTTAATAATAACATTATTAAATTTGATACATGTTAAATTTAAGAAAAAAATTATGGAGTTCTACGAATTAAACGCAAAAACAATTAATATACTACATATTATTGGAAATGAACAAATTGTGAAATAACAGCAATTAATCCGATAAAATTTACTTGCGCAAGCAATGGATTGAATTGGATTTGAACCCGCGTCCTCCGGATTTGTAGCCAAGGATCACAACCCCTTAACCACGGAGGCCGATCTGAGTATTTGAAAAAGAAATTAACATTTTTATTATTACATAAAAGATGTAATAAAAAATATAAAAATTTTAAAATGGGAGTATAAAAACCTTTTGACTCAATTTTCTACTAACAATTTTATTTTTTTGAATACATAGAATATGCTGTAAAAAATTTAAAGCGACCGGAACCTCCGTTCATCAGTTATGACCCGCACAAGTCAGAAAAGGCGATTTGCGGGAAAAACGGCTTGGAATTAAAGCGTTGATAATTATTAATGTACTTAACTTGTACTACTTCCAAAAATAAGTGTTCTGTTGGTCCAAATACTGTAACTTCAACATCTTTTTCCATATAGTTATTTTGGAAAGCTTAAAATATTCTCAACGGTTCAATAGAATCAGAGTGTACATTATCAATTGTTTTCGTGTATCGTGGAATACCATTTAATTTATTTAGAAATTTAATGTTATTATTAAAATCTGCAAGTATTTTAGTTTTTATTATTGTGACAGCTGTTTCGGCGTTCAAGGCTATTTTCAAACTGTTGTTAATCGACATTGCGACGACTTACTCGTATGATTTTATTTACTCCCATCCAATTCTAATTTGGACGCTGTTTAAAATGATTTACTACCGGTAAAAACTAATCAGTTAAAATAATTCTAATTCTCTATTCCGTGAGGTACTTACATTTATAGTGTGTTTTCCCCGCATTTATTTGCACATTGCGATTACATGTGTAGTAGAGTAATTTATGAAAATATTTTATTATTAACTTCAGCTGCTTGTTGCCCAACTGAAATTCCTAACCCAATTCATGGAAAAATACGTTTTGAATTGAAATTCGCCGTATTTTTCTATTATTTATTTATTTAGTTCGAGAAGGCACAGTTTTTCAGCCTTTATGGACTGCAGGCCGCTGATGTTTACATAATAATGTTTCCTGAAAGTGTTACAAGCAAATGATAGATGAAAATGTTATTACATGATAATGTCACAGGGTGAGTTGTTTACATAATGGAAAAAAGAAAAGTACATAGTCGAGTGTTTTGAATTAGAAATTATAATAAACATAACATAATATATAAGTAAAATGTGGCGCTGTAAATTTATCGTATAGCATAACGGCACTATCTTATGGGGGTATATGTGGGGTTGTGTTTATTTTTAGTTTGCTTCACCGTCAGAACTTTTGAAGATTGTTTTGAAGTAATTTTTAATCGCATTTCTTCATTGAGTTCGTCAGTATCTTTTATTTTTCTAATGTCTTCCTTCAGGTAGGTTATTACAAAAATGTATTCCTTGGTTTGCGTAATGGTGTAGTATAAATGAGGTATTGAATTTGCATGGTGAGAATATGAATTTAAATAGTGTACGATTTTCTGTGATATTTTTGTTTTTTGTTTTAATAATATTAATAAATAACCGGATGACTTGTATAGCGCAGTTTTTTGTGAATAATCACCTCAAAGACGCTGCACAAATACTACTTGCTAGGGTTTATCTTATTATGTACAAACAGATCCAAGTAGGTCACTCCAAATTAAAGCGTTAAATCACAAAGTTAGAAGATATGATTTTGCACGCACAGGACACAATATTAGAAAACACTGCACATAACTAACTAACTAACCATGACGCCGTTTCCCCGCAGGGGTAGGCAGAGAGGACGGACCGCCAAATAACCCGATCTTGGCATACACTTCTTGCTTCATTCACTTTCATAAAACGTCTCATACATTCTCTTCTGTTATAACACTGCACATATGCACATGATATCGCAGTTACTGTTTAAATGCTATTTGTCATTGATATTATATTTATTAGAAGGTTATTGCCAAAAGAAGAGGGGGTTTTTATTTGAAACAATATTTAATTTTATTAATATTTGAAATATAGATTTATTTAAACACGTAGCTAAAAAATAACAAGTAGAAGTTTATTTCAGAATTTGCCGAACACTTAATTAATACTAACCATACTTTTAATGGCAATACGGGAGTGCAAGAATACATAAAAATGGAATATGTTTGCGACTTAATAAATTATCAAAATCAAATAAACATGGTCCGGTCAGTGGCTGAGTTGGCATCGCGTTTGGGTCTCACCCACGCGTCGTGAGTTCAATTCCCCGGCTTGCTAATAATAATAATACTTGGACGATTTATATAGCGCAGTTTTTGTGAAAAATCACCTCAAGGGCGCTGTACAAATACTACTTGCTAGGGTTAATCTTATTATGTACATATACAGAAAACATACTTACCTGGTAGGGCACTCCAGATTAAAACTTAATTAAATTACAATGTTTTGGGCTGAGATGGTATCACTTGACTAATGATGGCTGCTCGCACAGGACACATATATTAGAAAACATTGCACATTGCATGACATTGAAGTTACTGTTTAAATCCTATTTGTCATTCTCCATTATGACACAGGCAACATATTCCGCTTACTGTGATGGTAGTAGGATATTTTCAAATATTTTCAGGTTATTCGTAACCAGGGAATATTTGTCTTTCTTTTTTACAAAGATAGTAATTACCAAAATTTTAATAAACAATTAGATTTAACCCAAAGTCCGATTATAAGGATGTTCCCTTTCTTCCCATGTAACCCCCACCCCTCTACCTACCCTTCCACGCCTACCTTACCTCCATTCACTTTCTTTATTATAATATATGTGTGTATTTGAATTTAGTTTATAGGATTACGTTCCAGAAGAAGGGTGAGATCAACCTAAACCGGTCGATAATGTTTAAATGTAATAAAGTGATTTAAAACAAGGAATTTTTCATAAATTAAATAAAAAACTAGTTTGTAAACACCAGTTTTTTAATATATAAATATCAACATGTTTCGAAAGCGAAGCTTTCCTCATCGGGACATACAGAATACTAAGTAATTACATTTAATACAAAGTGATTTTTAATTGATTTATTAATAATGAAGCCACAAAGGGAATACAATCTTTAAAAAAGAATTTTTCATTTAAATAAAAAGTCAAGACACAATGTGATTGCTTTATTCGATAATTTAAAAAATATAACTATACGAAATACAAAAATATAGTAGATTTATGTGGTGAAGTTTTAAAACAATTCGAATAAAGTTCTAGCTGTCATAATAATTCATAAAGAATACTGGTAAATAAAATTGGGCGTTATTTAGGTCGACGTATTTTTAGGATCACCCCAACTTTAGGTGCCCGAAGGCTAAATAATGATTTAACACATTTTGACGTTGTGATCCAGCTTTCCCCCTTTTTACTTTTTTTATCCATGTCACTGTCATCCCAATTTATTTCATAATCTTAAAAGGATTTATTCAATTTGACTATCAAATTCAAAATGTTTATTAATAAAAACCTTTTTCGAAGCGGAAATTGATATTATGAATTTCTTTTCGTCTGTTAACCTTCTAACCACGCAGTGCAGACACAAGGGTGTACCTATACCGGCTTCTCCCGATCTGACCTGCCACGCAGTTGGTGGGTAGACGCATCCGCTGCCAAGACCGGGACAAGCCTCACCCTATTAACTCGTGCACCCCTGCTAAGTTAAATTAGAGGAAATTTCAATTGTAAATAAAATATAACCACGAACTACTGCATGGCATCCCTCATAACCCATTTTCACTCTATCTACGCATTGTACATTTGTACGGACATTGTACATTTGCACAAACAGCACTATCAAAATATTCAATTATTATTATTGGCATATTCTTCACATAAGAGAAATCTGACACCACACTCCACAAAGAATGTACAAGTTCAGCAAAAAATGCATGCATTAGACCAAAGATTCCCAACATGGTATATCGCCCCCCACGGGGCGTTCGAGAGATTCAAGCAAATGGAGAGCGGTGAAGGGTTAAAAGGGGGCGGTGAAGGGCTGTAATGGGGGGAGAGGACAACAATTTTTTTTTTCCTAATGATTTCAAATTTATCGTAGGTATATCGTTAAAAGAATCATACAACAAATGAACTGTATTTAGTCATCTTCTTTACGTTGTTACCTACACCTAACGAGGTTTCTCGGGACCTGTTGTCAGGTGAACAATAATGTACTACAAAATATAATATGTAAAATATGCATATAAATATTTATCACGATCAAAAAGCTATCATAAAGTTCACGTCGGGGTATATATGGAGTTGACTGCGGAAATGAGAATTATTATCCCTCAGTAGCAGTGTATATATTTAGATTTCATCGCATTGTCGCGTTGATGAAAAAGATAGTACACAAGTGGGCTATGTGACGAATAAGGATAGGAACCTCTGCATTAGATTCATTAGAGGGTTATAAACAAACATCTTGAAATCATCAAGATTTGAGTAATTTCACAAACACCTGGTCTGCAGTGCCCACATAAATTCAAATTCTATGTCACTTACGTTCAACTATGGGCTTCGGGGTTTGGTAACAGCTCTGGACCATTACAGATCATTGTCTGGCGTATTATTGTGATCATTATGCAACAATTCGTGAGCTCTTTCTTATCTGCTGACGCCATTGCTGGATACTCCACCTTGATTTAGTGGCTTCGTGCTGTCAAACATTTGGCTATACAGTTGTTAAGCGTGGAAAATTGTGTTGAAAGATTACATACAAAGCTGTATGAATCAAAATGGTATAATCTACGTTTTCCGTTATTCTAGCACTGTATTTTCAAATAAATTGACTGACTACGCGACCCTACTAATATAAAATATAAATAATATTACAATTTATAAAATTAAGGTGATGCAATGGGAAGTAATGCAAAATCATGTTGGCTTTCTTTCCAAATATTTTATTTATGGGAAAAAAAAAATGGAAATTTTACATATCGAGTAATTAATTGGCTTGAAGTGTGCATAAGTAAAGCTGTCATTTGACGTGACTGAGGAAATCCTAACCAAGAGGCTACATTCAACAGTTTAGTAGCCAGACTTGATGAAAACTTGGAAGAAGGATGTTGTCTGAAGTACTTTTTTATTGATTTCAATTAATACGCTCTTTTTCCTACTGCCTACCCCGATTATATACGCACGACACTGACAGCTAGCATAGCCATACTGCAAACACACTGTCAGAGAATAACGAAGGTTTAGCAATATTCGCTAATAAACGCGTGTAGATACCTTACTACCTGACGTTTTCGACATACTCAAATTTCAAGACAGTTCAGAGAATCTTTCAAGGATCGATAGCTTGATGGTAAAGACGTTGCGAGCTAAAAATAGTTACGTTGATGAAGATATTCAATATAGAAAAATCTGTGAAAATTTACAAGATGCTAGAGCCTCACCGTTCGAGAGTTTAGCAACTCTTTTCGGATAGACTTTTTTTAGTGGATATTTCTTGGTAGTTTTGTTAATTTAATAACATATTTTCTACGTAGTTTTTCCATCAATAATTCCGAATACACAACAGTATTTTTTTAATGGCAAATTTTTTGGTAACAATAGAGATTTGGCAAGCCCATAAATACGACGCTCAACCAAATATAGAAAGCATTATAAAAAATCACACCGTTTAGCGCATTTGGCCGTGGGACTAGGAACACGCCCTGGTCTGTAGGCGAATGCAGATATTAAGATGTTGTACACATTTCTATTGCAACTACTGTTTCCAATTTGTTCAACACACCTTTTATTTGAATACCACATGAGATTCCCAACTGTTCCCTACTAACCGGAGCCAGTGGGACAATGTCATCCCCTAAGATCATAGAATATAAAGAGATATGCTGTGTTCCACTTTTACTATCGGTTCAAGTGTCGTCTGTTTCATAACCAATACTACTGTATGCTCACGCTTACGCGAAAGTGCCCGCCCCCTTTCAATACCTGCACACCAAGCGCGTAAATTTGGTTGGCACTAAACTAAAACAAAACGCTGTGCGTACGCATTCCGATGGTATACGAATGCACCCATGCATTCAAGCGAAATGCAATAGGGATTGCGCAATCACGAATCGATATTGATAAATAATAATTCAAGAATAACTTTCATAATTTTTGTTTTTTTTCGAACAGACAAAACAGAATCAGTGTGATCTGGACTCTGGACGTGTTTGGGGGGTCCTTATTCGTAACAAGCCGTATCGATTATTTCATAATACCTATAATTATGTAAATTTTGTCCCCGTAGTTTTTTGGTGTTTTCCTCAGATTATAGAACCATGATCTATTTTAACGGGTTGAGCTTAAAATCATGCATCCTGTTTTTTTTACATCTTTATTAGGATGTTTTTTTGCAGACATTTATAAAATATTTTATTGAGGTATCCTTGTGAATTTTCTAGTAATATATCCAATTTTTAACCCCAATAGACAATTGCAATTGCTCAGTGGCAGACTTCGGACGTGAAAAACAAGCACCTTGTTGTAGACCCTACTACTAAATTACCAGGATTCTCTCTCCCTCGGAAGACGTGGACCTCAATAAACCGCATCCGGTGCCTAAAGGAGAACTTTGTGAATGTGGACATATTCAAACAACAGAACACATCGTAGAAGAATGTCCCCTTCACCTGTTTCCCAATGGCACATCTGTGCTGAACTAAGTGACTCCCGATGCCGTCGACTGGCTGAATAACCTTACCATCCCACTATGACCTCCACCAACTCTCCTCCTCCATACGAAGAAGACTCTGGATTATTATACAAAAAAGACAGGTGTATTTCTTGCAAGTGATGTGCCAAATATAGAGAACGCGAAGAACAATCATTAGCTGACTCCAACTAGCTTCAATAAAAAATATATCTGAACGTCAAAGGATAAAAATAAATTATTTTTATAAACACAGCCCGGAACATCCAACCAGCTTCCGAGAAATGTCGCCGATATTCTTGCAACAGTTGAGTTACGCTTATTAGAATTAAGTTAGCATATTTCAGTGTTTCATTCAATAATTACTGTTTTTATTATATTTCAGTACTATTGAATGAAACACTAGTATATATTGATTAACTTGGCGGGTTTGCGATAAGCCGACGTAGGTCAACGGTAGAGCATCTGACCGGCAATCAGAAGGGTGCAGGTTCGAGTCCTGTCGGCGACATTTATCTTTCTCGGAAGGTTTTTTCAATTTGAATGAGTGTTTCAGGCTAATAATTATTGTTTATAAAAATAATTGTTACCCTTTGCGCTATGCACAAAAATCTTGTCTTAAAAAACTTTAGTTTATCAATTGATAAAAATAAAGTTGACAAAGATGAAACAATTTGAAAAATTTCAACGGTTTACTCGATTTACCGAGAGCAGTACTATTTCTCTTGTTACTGAAGCCGGTAACGACACTAGTTCTTGTGTGCCAAACTTGCTCCGCACTTTCTTTCCTGTTTCGAGAAAAACGTCAAAATTTACGTGCATGGCAATATGCGCCCGAGGCGGAATTTATCCATGCATTTGGGCGGTTCAAAAATAATATCCCGACTATAAACAAAGAGTTTTGACGGCACGCCAAGTTTGTTCTGGTGTTTTTCTCTGTGGACAAATGTGCTCACGAATAAGACGACTACGTATTTCACAGAATAGAAGAAACGTAACATGGTTAGTGCAGCGGTGGATTCTGCGATAGAATGCAAAATAGCCCGAGACGAAAAAGCTTTAATACTATAAACCTCGTATTATTTTAATGTTTTTTTTTCTTCGTATGATGGAAGTAAGTTAGTGAAGAGGATGATGAGGTCACTCAGGCAATCAACGGTATTGGGAGTCACTTGGTGAAAACACAGATATGCCCTAGGGAAACTGATGGGGGAGACATGGGAGCGGCAAACGCTACAGATTTTAGCGATTTTTCAGTCGAAAATTCCGGCTTTCAGTGGCTTTCAAACTAGTTGGATCAGAAATATTAACTGAAAAAAAATAATTTACTCAACACGAAAAATTTCCGGATTAATGATGTGAATTTTTTAAAAACACCCTAAGTTACTACCCGGTTTTATCCGAGGTCTTAATTAATAATAGGAAAATGCAGATTAAACAATTTGGCGTCATATTTTTTACACTTAAATGCATATTTTAAGGCTCTAAACCTCAGAATGGAAATTGCGACGCGTACTTATAATAATTGATCTAGAAACTCTAGACAGAAAAAAAAACTATGAAAAAGAATCCCAGAGCTCACAGTTCGTGTTTTTTTTTAAAAATTTTATTTCATATAAAAAGATTCACGTTTAATAGTAACACGTGTGCATAATAAAATTCCACAATGGGTCCAAAATCATTACAAATCCATTTTTTTAGTTAATTTCAAAATTGTTTTGTATGTAATACCTATATAATACTAACTCACTTGATTGCTTTCTTAAGATATTATCTACATTACGAGTTTAACGAAGAAGCAAACATTGCCGGTCAATAAAGACACAATTAAAACCCAACAAATCACGTGTATTTGGTTGAACAAATTAAAGGTGAAGCTCTTTTGTGGTGAAGCTATTTTCGCCAAGCTGTTTTGAGACGCACCGGCTGTTTTTAGAATAACCAGATTTAATACTAACGGATGTTGTGCTGCGAGGAAACATGGAAGAAATACATATAATATGGTCATAAAAATAGACGCGACATAAATTTAACAAAACTATTGAATTCCTTTGCACGTGTGATATAAAGGGAACGTTCTAAGCATAAACAATATAAAACTTTGAGAACTACTTACGCGAGTACTAAAAAAAGCTAGGGAAATAGTGAGATTGGCCTCAAAATATAAAAAAAATTACAAATATTAAATGTTATTATTAGCACGGTAATATTAAATGTTATTATTACAAAGTAGTTATTAAAGAAGTCATAAAACATTTTATCTTTAGTTATTTAATAACAATATCGCATTTTTAATCGAATGGCTCGAATGTGCAGATTGAACAATAATATAGAACAAGCCGATTAAAAACCTGGTAACATAGAACAGTTTTGAACACACGCAAAAAGGACCCAGTATGTTCATCGTGGTACGAATTGAATTGCAGAATCTTTTGCGTATGAGGGAAAATGACCATTTCTACTATTCGCGTCTATTTCGCGATTAACATAGGACTCTAAGATATTAATACTGTAAGATGTGATGATAAACAGCCTCGCATATTTAAAAATGCATATTAGCCAACTTCTATGATATCATGGACAATGGTTATGTTAGTAGTAATACTGTGTCTTCCTTTCATTTTTTCTTCTTCTCTCTCTAGTCCTTATATTATGTTTTATTTTTATTATATCTTCTGGTGTTATTGGAAATGATGTAACATGCTTATTTTCTGTATTTTATATTAAGCTTTATGTTCTATTTCCCTTATTTCTTTTTTATTATTTAACATCTCTACCAAATGATAACTAAACAAACAAAAAAAATTACGCATCCTGTGAACATTTAACTGAACTAAGTAACTAACTAACCATCACGCCGTCTCACCGCAGGGGTAGGCAGAGAGGACAGACCGCCAAACAACATACATTCTCTTTCATTATACCGACTTCTGACATGGCCCGACTCAAGTATTTGATTCACTCGATCGTGCCACGTCTTCTTCGGACGTCCCCCGCTTCTTCTTCCATTCTAATTCGCGTCATATATTCTCCTTACACTCCTTTCTTCGTTCATTCGCTCTACATGCCCAAACCATCTAAGGGTCTCTTTCTTAATCTTGCTCATAAAACTTACGTCAGCCTTGCATTCTTTATGAATCTCAATATTTTTGACACGATCATACATGGTTTTACCACACATTTTTTAACTGCATTATTAATATTTTCAAATGTAGCGGTAACTTGGTGATGTGACATTATAATTTAAAAAATAAAACAATAACTTTGTTTACATCCCTTTATTTGATATATACTTTTGCCGAGCGGGTTTCGCCACTACCGTTGCCCAGAAGAAGCTACGCGAAACCCGCTCGGCAAAAGTGTATAACAAATAAAGCGATGTAAACAAATTATTGTTTTATTTAAAAAAAAAATGGATCATTAATACTTACCAGTTAAAATACGATACCAGTGTTATTTTTATAAATACGATATTTTTTATATTCTGTAAATGCTAAACATAATATATAACGCAATGAAAAATAATTACAGCCTCAGAATCAAAGTTGAAACACTTGCCTCCCGCATTATTTCCCTCAGTCCAATACTGCAGGAAAGCGACGATGTGTACCAAGTGGTACAAATGGGCTGGCCTAAAAAGCTAGCCGCCAGTGGCTAAAAATAAACTCTGGAATAATAATAATGTTTTATTACCAGTTTTTTTTCATATAACCAAATAACAAATAATGATATCCTAACTGGGATTTCCCGTTCTGAGGATTTCATTTACAAAATATTAAAATAAATTATATAATTTTTTTTATTTTTAACATGTAATTTTTAACAAGAGTCCCAACTGCTGCAAACCACCTGTAGGCAGTGAGACTATGGCATCCCCAATTGGGGAATGTTGTGAGGCTGAAGGTATTGGGGAGAGGAAGGTGAAGGGGAAGAGGAAGGTGGGAAAATACCTGGCTATTCAGATCTGGTCACCAAACACGGATAAAAGCCATTCCAAGCCACGTTTCAATTCAGAATGGTGGTCTTTCACCAGGGCGATACTAAGAGTATCTTCCACTCTGGAACGTGCGCAAATATACTACATATTATTTTTAAATGAATTAATTGTGAAACGACACATATTAATTAAATAAAATTTACTTGAGCACGCCGGGATTTAAACCCGCGACCTTCGGATTCGTAGTCGAGAACCTTACCCCTCGACCATGGAGGCCGTCTGATGAAATAAAATGATGTCATTGCTGAAGAAAAGAAATAATTTCAAGGCGAGGTGTTTTAAGTGCAGGTGAGTGGTTTCCGTGTTAGTATGTATTTGGTGTCAATGCATTTTATATTTCAGTTCTCACTATGTAACGTATCCAGCATTTTATTCGATTTTTAAATTTATTATTGTTGTTGAGATTAAGTATAAAAGTCTGTCGGGTACGTCCTGTATGGCATAGTCCAGTTTAAATATACGAGGACAATATAATCTACCTTGTGGATGTAGACTATTATTTTTTAAACGTAATTTTGGGTACTGCACGGCCAATCTAATACGTTTTATGATAAAGGCTCAGTTTACTGACAAAAGGTAAATGGAATTCGAAATTATTTTCAGAAGTAGAAAAATAATTTTGTCTGATACTGAACATAAATGCCTAGACAAGAAAATGCGAGGAGTTGAGACCACCATGGAGGTCGTAAGTTTTGGGTAGTAATCACCTATATCAGGCACGTAAAAAATTAGATTGGGTTTTGTCCTATACAGAAACGAATTTCAGCAAAGTGGAATATGTTTTTGATATCGAACAGGCGAAATATAGTTTTAGAATTAGACTGTTGCTGCACATGACTTTAGACATTATTTTATTACAGACAGAACATTACAGCCAGATTCTAACATTCACCATATATTGTTATTATCTTTTTTTATAATTTTGTATCTCGATGAGATAAGAGAGTTAAAACGCGCCTAAGAATTTCAGATTCTCTCAACACTCACCCAATTTTGGGCTCTTCAATATTCCCTTGGGTGTGGTCACTGACCTGAGGTAACGGTAACTGTTGCAATCACTGACATCAGAATGAATAGATTTGCCTTAACCTACCATTTCGAGGGATGGACGCAAATTTCACTTAAGATAAGCAAATTATTCAAATTATCTTCTATTTTTGTATAACGGCACTTAATATGACCTAAACTTGTCAATTTGACTGTCCTAAAACGGGAGTTCGTTCACAGTTGGGCAGTCAAAGCTTTCTTACATGTTATTGTTTAATAAAGTTAAAATGCGTGTTTCAAATAAATAAATAAAACAAACTATTTTGTATTCTGTATATTCCCGATGAGGAAAGCATCGCTTTCGAAACATGTTGATATGTATATAATAATAAAGTGGTGATTACAAAGTAATTTTTAATTCATTTATCAATAATGACGCCACAAAGCGAATAAAAATCATTTCAAGAAATTATTAAGGAAAATTTCAAAGAGTTATATTTTCCACGTAGAAGTTGTCATGACGAACATAATTTCTTTCAAGTTTAAAACAGTATGTAAATGGTTGTTAGGTACCATTTGATATTGAGGTAGTCATTTCTGATTTTGTTTCGATTAATTCATTTTTTGACACGTATTTGAGATGGATATTCTGTAATAAAAAAGTGAGCTCCATCTTTTCAACTCACTACAATTCGTCAATTCATATTTACAAAGTATGTTTCATCTGATTCATCAATATTTGATAAAGTTTAGTTATTTCAAATTATGAATAATGGCCTGAACTCACCAGAGCTCATTAGCGTTTTAAAAATTCACATACCGTCAAGACCAACCCAGCAAACCGATGTTTTTTATTTGGCCGCAAAGAGGACCAATTTAGGATAAATTCTCCGTATGTATGAACAATATAACACACAATTTCACAATATCGACATTCTTCACAATACCACTTCAAAGTATCGAACCCAAGTAATAAGTACGACCACAAATTGATGCACGAGTATAAAATGTATCGAGAGCATCTCCTGTCCCGATCCTATCTTCCTCTTCCTCTCCCCCCTTCCATCTTATTTTGTTTTTTTCTTTATTTTGTTAGCTTCATAAATAAAACATCTGTATTTAACCACTGCACACGAAACTTGTTGGCTTACCTTTTGTATATATATATTTGTATTAAAAGCTGTTTGTTTCTAACAAATCAATAAATTAATCAATTCAAGGGAGCATTTAAGCTTTGACTAAGCGTTGTCCGATACAACTAGAGTCCGCGCTAGAAATCCAATTACCGGCGTTTTATATAAAATAATGTACCTCAATTTGTGAAGGTTTTTGGGGAGATGTCGACCCAAAACAATACGATATTATTTAAGTAAAAAAAATAACACAATATCAGAAAATGAATTGAAATTAATGTTCGGAGCATTTGCTAACTTTACGAGGATTCGAGAGCCGATATAGAATACTTTAGATGTACCCTCCCTTAATATAATGTCAGATAAAATAGGATCCACAAATGTATTAGGATCTTTCAAAGACCAACTAACTAACTAAATAACCATAACGTCATTTCTTCGCAGAGGTAGGCAGAGAGGAAGGACCGCCAAAACAACTCGGTCACGGCACACAGTCCCTGCTTCATACATATTCTTCTCTTATTCTGACATGGCCCAACTTTATTTGGTTCATTTGATCGTGCCAAGTCTTCCTCGGGCGTCCCCGGCTTCTTTTTCCATTCACATTCGTGTCAAATATTATTACCACACATACGCCTCAGGGATATGATTTCTACAGCAATGAGTCTACTTTCATCCTTCCTCTGCCATTTCCATGCCTCACAGCCATATATACATCAGGGTTGATATCAGGACTCTTTCAAAGGTGTTTGAATTGAATTTACTTTATAATGAAAATAATAATGATTATTAAATGGAAATGAGTTAATATATGGGATAAACGTTTATTTTTGTACTTCATTATATTATGAACAACGGCAAAGCACACAATCACGATTTGATCGAACTGCATACTCGTACTTCGTAATGCAATACGCATAATTTATGAAAGTTGTATTGAAAGACTTCGTGTACAGTATAATAACGCCTTCTGTATTATGTTTGGCCTCCCCAGATACTGCAGCGCTTCCAGTATGTTCACGGAGAGGCGAGTTTCCGCTTTTGCAGCCCTATAAGATCCAGGTTGGCTGGAATGAGGGGAAGAATAAACAGCTCACAATTTAAATGCAGCAGCACCTCAAAGGCGTTATTTTGATGTATTTATTATTATTATTTTTTTTTTTAAATATTTGTTTTATGTGTTTTATATTCACCTACTATTTTATTATTATTTTTTTTATAACTATTGCATGTATATTTTGTATCGAATGTGCGGGACTGCACTAGCCTCCCCACATACCGAAAAACACATTTTTTTATTTATGATCGCACAACCTACACATATAATTATTTTTCATAAACCTTATGAATTCTACTCTTTCAAATGTCTCTATTTTTTTTTCGATTGTCTTTAAGAAATAAGAAAATTATTATGTTGATGAATGATTTATAAAAATAAGGTTTCTAGTTCAATTTATTTATTAAGGCACCTTGAGGTGACTTTTCACAAAAATTGCTGAATTTGTTTGTAAGACATTAATATTTAGTTGTTGTATTTAGTGAAGACTGAATTCTATTCTATCTATGGACCTACTGTGATGTGTTTTGCACCTGTGTCGCTTACTGTAATATGAATTTTAAAACAAAATAAGTCCAAATATAGCATATAAAATATAATAAAAAAATATTACAATATAATCTTTTATCATAATTCTTATATTCCGATTGGACTATTCGTTTTTGGGCTTTACAGCTTGGTTACATTAAAAGCCAATTTCTGTGTTTCTTGCAATAACAATACGTGTGACTAGTGACGTAACATGTATGGAAGAGAGGAAAATACCCTAACACATCCGCTTCGGCTGACTTCGAAATACTAAGCGAGATGACGCAGGAACAAACATGACGTATACGAATGTTTTGTGGGTTTTGGGTATAGCTTTTTTGGACCTGAACGTACAGGATACGGCTCATTGCGTTCTGGCGATAATATAGTGGCCGTATCACGTACGTTCGTATGGGTAGGGCAGTTATAAAAAGCTCATAGGAATAGTATATAACGTTAAAATTAGAAGTTCTACACTCATGTGTGTAAGGAATAAAAAAATAAAAATAGCGTGAGAAGTCGTGTCGCCGTGGAAAAAGTGTAAACAGCAATAATTTGGAAATTCTCACGACCTCCGCGACAACCCGCGCTGCTCTGCGAGCGCATGTTTTGTACGCTAATTCAAAAACAACAGCCTTACCGCCCCCTCCTTTCCCCTTCTGGTGGGGGCAACGTGTTCTCTGGCACGGGAGTGTGTCGTACAACGGTGTTGTTAGCGAATACGTGTATGGATTATCTTGCAGCGACACACAGGGGTGTGCGAGAGAGAAAAGAGCAAGGCTAAATTGGAAAAATTACCTGTGGCGCATTTTATGATGTGTGGTTAGAGTCCAAATCTAATAAAAATATATAAATTTTGTTTGGATGTTTGTTTGAATGAAGGATAAATGCAGGAAACCCCAATAACGGAGGATTGAACGCACTTGGCGATAACAAAAATTTGTCTTAAGCAGAGAAGTTAGCAATCCACAATGGAGCGCTGATACCAACCCTGATGTATGGTAGTGAGGCATGGAACTAGCGGAAGAAGGATGGAAGTGGACTGAATGCTGTCGAAATGAGACCTCTGAGGCGTATGTGTAGTAAAAACATGTATAATTGTGTGAAAAATGTTGAGATTCAATGCTAAGGAACGCTTAGATGATTTAGGTATGTAGAGCAAGAATATATGATACGAATGTGAATGCCGGGGACGCCCGAAGACGACATGGCACGATCAAGTGAATCACATACTTGCGTCGGGCCAAGTCAGAAGTCGGAATAACAGAACAGAATGTATGAGACGATGTATGAATGAAATGAAGCAAGTAGTGCATGCCAAGATCGAGTCGTTTGGCGGTCCGTCCTCTCCACCTACCCCTGAGGGGAAACTACGTGATCGTTGGTTAGTTAGTTATATAAATGTATATAAGTAATGTAATTAATTCAAATTTAAGACATCATAGGGCCATCTGTGAAGAGGGCTGGAGGAGAGGGATACACAACTTATCGGTCCCTTGCGAAGGGGAAACGATACCGAAGTCCTTTTGCACAAATTCCGACGAATTCTCGGTGGGCCTTATCCGTGGTTGATGCGAGGGTAGTCAGGGAGGGGTCCGGGGTCAGCGGTGGTCAGAATGAAGAAGAAGGTAGAAGCAGAGAGAGATGGGGCAGTCGGGGTAGAGAAGTGTTTGTCGCGGCGAGAGTTGCTGGCTGACTTACAAATAGCCGTTTTTGCGTTCTATTTGTACCACCAGCCAGGCACTATCCCGAACGCTCTGATTGCGTTTTCGTGACGTTATCTGCACATTTACATGTCGGTAGCGTCGCGAAAGTTTATCCGACAACACCTGTCTCCCTCGCACCGCGTTGCCTAGCTCTTTCGTTATATTTTGTCATTCATAATTAGCAGTGACGGGACACTCCCCCCCACCTGCACAATATATTAATAAGTTTGCCCAGAAGGACAACGTTTATTTTTCCTAGGGGAGCCGGACCAGTTACGAAACTCAAACATTCATTTTCCGTTTGTTCACGACCCCGTACAAGTAGCGACAATTTAATTAATTAACCATTATTCTTATAACTATCGCCGCTTCAAACATCGCGAAAGAGGCGAAGATGTCCGACATACTACCCTCAAACATATCTTCCACGTAAAAAACAAATCATATGCTTTTTGATGACTTTGATTGGTAAAAAGTCCACGTATCCCTTACCCAGACAGCTTGCTTGCTTACGAGATGTGAACAGACGGGGGGAGTTGTGAAATAACTAAAAATAAAAAGAAATACAAAGTTGGAGGAGTTCTCTCCCGGGCGGCAGTGTCTCCCGCTTTTGAAGATAAACCCGAGTGAAGAAATTTCACGGATATTGACGTATTGTAGATGTTATAGTAGACACATACGGTAGCGGAAAAACTTTGCAGATTTTTTATCGATTTTGTTTTGGAAGAAAGTTTGTCGCAGTTTTTCTTCCAGATCGGATGCCCGCCGGAGACTTGATAAGTCATTTCAAATTGCTATAAAATATCTTTACGTTGGTAAAATCGTTTCGGAAAATATGACAGATTCCAAGAAGAGGGGATTCAGATTGCAGAACTTTCTATCAACGCCAACCCTTCTTTGCCAGTCCTGTCAACTTATTTGACATGTATCTAATTATTTCAATATTTTATTTATTTATTTAACAATTATGTATTGGATGAAATAATTCAAATATATAAGTATTTATCGAACACAACAGAAAATAATGTTAAACTTTGACAGGAAGTACCTTCATCAGGATTAAATTAATACGTACTGTATACATACTATAGTACGTATTTATGCAACCTAGAAGAGGGTAAGGCTGAACCGAAACCGGATGGTTTATATGTTCAATAAAGTGGTGTTAAAACAAAAATATTTTTATTCAAAAGAAAATAATTGTTGTCGAAAAATCGGGAAATTAGTTAATACATACGCATATCTACGTGCGTTGATAATTTGCTGAGTAGAACGGTAGTAAGCAAGAGAGGTGCGGGGTTTCGTTCACCATGCCATGATGCGCGGTAATCTGTAATAGTCGCCGGTCTTTTGGTTGTAATGGATGTATGATGTTTTTCCCTCGTTTTCCGCAACAATATTTTACTTATATCCATTGTGTACTATTTTCGTCCAACTAAAAATTACAAAATTCTAAATATGCAAACTGTAAACTGGGTGTACAACACCAGAGCTCGGGGGATTTTCTAGCACCGGCACCGTAAGGGAAGGGTTAAAACCGTTTTTTTTTGTGCGTATTAGGTAATTTAATAAAAGATGTAGATTTAATACAATCAGTGTTACAAAACTGAGCAATTACGTATTAATGTAACATCAGTAATGAAAAAGAATACAAATATAATATTAGTATATATTCAACGGGGCAACTACTAGTACAGTGGCGTCTATTGCTCTATGACCAAAAGTAGGCTGTGTGTATTTAAGTACGAATTAGACGTAGTTATGCAGAAAGCGACCAACCCACAAATTGTCAAAATCGACTTTTTCATGTTTCCTACAGATTAACACGAGCTTTTTACGTGCTAAAAACACACAAGCTCCAAATGCAATAGACTTATATTAATTTCGTTCTCACTCCACGAATGCCGTAATATGCTTTTGAATTGTCAAATTTTCAAACGGCTTTTTCTCAGGTTTACCTTATTTGGGTTGGACGCTTTCTGCATAACTATGTACAATTACCGTACAATGAATATTTGAAAATGACCACATTATTATACTCTGGTGACGGTTATGACCTAATTAATAAATGAGCCTACAAGTTCCTCACCAAATTCATGGAAAAAAATACATTTTAATGTGAAATCTTTTAATATCCTAGTTTGCAAAACCTCCTATGGTCAGAGAAGTTTTAAATACAATTCTATAAAGCTATTCAATTCCCTAGTGACATCAGAATACGTAAAACAAAAGTTCTTTTAAAAGTAAGATCATTGATCACTTCCAACAAACCTGTTTGCTTCTTAATTCCTTTATGCCTTCACGTTAGTTTATTTAAAAAAAAATTAAATTGTATTCTATTAATCTATTTGTCATCAAATGTATACCAACAACCTAGCTGAACAGCCACTCCTGTAAATTGCCATCTCAGCATAGGCGTTTCATGCCTAATGAGATGGGCAATTACAAATATGTCTGTAATAAATAAATAAATAAATAAATCAGATATTTATGGAATTCTGTTTATTTATTCTGATATTTTTATTGTTATTTTTTTCTTTGGTTAGGCAGAGCTTTTCAACCTTTATGAATTGCACGCCACTGACTAGTACCCTTAGAGTATCAATATAGTAACGGTATATTATTACCCTAAGCTAGTACCATTGAAAATATATTCTGTATAAATTCCTCACCGGTTGAGACCACCGGAGAAGGACGGAAAAAACATCAAAGAAATTCCGAAGATTTTCAAACTATTCATGATATTTTAAGACAATGCCAACAATTTCCGAACGTCTCCGAAGCTGGAATCCTCACAATTCAAACCCGGTATTATTAATAAAGCTGTCAAAATAATAAAAACTAAAACATTTTCATAAGAAGCAATTGTGGACTTTGTGGTTTAACATCACATTATAATTATAATAATGTTTTATTATCTTTAATTTATTTTTTATAACTTATTGAAGTTTTTAAACCTCATTGTAATATTTTAATCATTGAAGAAGATAATATTAACACATCCCAAATGAACCACGAAACCGAAAAAACAGCAGAAATTAAAAAGATTTCAGTCGCATCTGGGACTCGAACCCAGGACCTCTAGCTATCCGGGGTAACCGCTTAACCAACTTAGCTAATGAGACCAGTTCAATTTACGCCATTTACACCGATGTTTGTTAATATTATCCTCAATTTTTATAAATCCCATATTATTGGCTGCTATCCTTATGATGATTGCAAAGTTTTATCCAAAACTCAATTGTAATCTGGATAGAGTCTCGGATATACCTACCTGATTTTTATTTATATGAGACATGTATTGACTAATTTTACAAGTCTGGAAAGAAATATTAAATTTATTTTTTATAACTTATTGAAGTTTGTAAACCTCGTTGGGATATTTTAATCATTGAAGAAGATAATATTAACAGATCCCAAATGAACCACGAAACCCAAAAAACAACAGAAATTAAAAAGCAGCCAATAATATGAACATGAAGTATGACCGAGTTGTTTTGACTCTCCGTCCTCTCTGCCTACCTCTGCGGAGAAACGGCGTGATGGTTAGTTAGTTATATATTTTAATAATAACTGTCCTACATTCAATATTTTGCATTTAATTCTCAAAAATTTTTGAAATTTCCAACAGATGTCCGATATTTGTCTCTGCGAGGAATATGTCAAATGGTGAACTTCCAACATTCCATTGGAGAACTTTAACATTTAAATGAAAAATAACGGATAGCTGACGCGTAATTTCTCAAAGTTATCTCTGCGAAGAATTTTCTCCCACAGAAACGATTTCGGAGAGAGAAATAAGAGAAGTCAAGAATAAAACTCATTAAGGGAGAATTAAAAGATTTGGCGAGAAAAACAATCCCTTGCGATATTATGAAAGACAACCGGAACGCAATAAAAACTCTCGGATAAAAGAAAAACTCTTTGATATTATTAACAATCGAATGATAAATGGATACTGTATTTGATTTTATGAACCATGTATAGCTTGGCAATAATATTGTAGACATTTAATAAAGTGAACCTACATTCTTTCATTACTGCTAACTATGTCTTTGAAATTTTTTTTTAACATTAGAGCTCGTTATTTTTTTATAATTTAATGTAAATCTAATTTAATAATGTTATAGATGGAGTTCTACGAATTAAACGGAAAAAAATTACAGTTCGTTCGTTAAAAAATTATATTTATGATCTGTGAATTCGACTTTATTTTTTTACTAGCTGAAGTGTACCCGGCCTTGCTCGGGTACAATAAATTTATCTCCAAATAAAGAAAAATTTGAATAATTTATTTCGTTCCAAAGGTTTATTTTTTCAAAATAAATCTAAATCATAAAGTTCTTAAGTAGGTACCTACTCGTGTTTTTCATTTTTAAAATATTCTACGCAAAAAAAACTTCTTTTGAATATGCAATCTGTGGCTAACCAGAGTGTTCGAGGACAAACAAATAAACTTACATAGATTTTTATACATATAGGTTTATTTATCTAACATGGTTATGTCGATACATACATGTCAGAAATACAAAAAAAATCACTTTCCGTGTAGTTGCCTTACATGTTTAAATATAAAACTGTCTCAAATGTAATGTCGAATCACCTCCTTTCAGAAAGTACCACTAATTTCTGGATACATATTGGTGAAAGTTAAAAACATCATCTTGGACCATCGTGATCTTTAAAACTTACAATAACCTTCCTATGAGCCATTTTGGTGTTGTCATCTAAAACGTTTTAAACTATTGCAGCGCCCTCATTTTTGGTCTACCTTAAAATGTCAGTTGGCATATGCATAAACAAATAATTGAAATAAATTTCCAACCCCCCTGTTAAGGAATGAAAAACTTTGTTTCTCTCCTAAGGAAGTGGAAAAATTTATTTGTTGTCTCTCCACCCCCGTACAAACAGATTGAAAATGTTGTATAATATCGTGATAAATTAAACTCCTCTTACAACAAAACACGGTATCGTTTATTAACGAATATACTCAAAATCTAATACAGGATTGGAGAGCCAGGAAGCTAATCTCCTTTTCTTAACGAAGGTTCAAGGTGACCTTGGGTGCTTCCAGCAAAGAAGCTACCTAACTGCTTTACCGACAGCGGTCGTTACCGGTCGCTAATGCCATCTATGTAGATTGGCCAGAACTATGATACCACAGAAAATAATTGTCTCTCGATCTCAACCAGGGGGGATCCACCATTACTGGCCTCACAATTAAAACATTCCGAAAACTAATTCGTTCGGATGGATTTGAATCCGTATCGAAACGCGTGAGAGATTAAAACGGGATAATGTGCTCGTATTTTCACTTTAGATTAGACGTAATTAAATCAGTAGCATCAAAATTAAATTGAATAGTTTATAGATTGAAATTGCTTATTTTAATATTAGGTAAACGATTTTAATTTAGAAGAATGGACTTCGAAATTAATAAATTTTTTTTATATTAGCTTGATTAGGTTATCAAAAATCCTTTTTTAGTTCCTTCTTAACAACGTTTGATATGTTGAAAGTACTTATTTTAATATAATTAAACATTTTAATTTACATGTATGGATTTAAAAAATGATAAAGTAGTTAAAATTTTGTAGACCTACATTAATTTTTAGATTAGGTTAGATTAGAATTATCAGACACTCGAAGAGGTTAGGTTAGAATAAGTTTTAAAAAATTATTAGAGAGTTTTTATTATATTCACAGTCCTCCTCACTGGGGATTCCTGTTTCGAGGCGGACTGTAGGTTGTTGTGTTTGTGTTAATGATACTAAACTTATGTGGTCTTTATACTTTTTGTGATTTCCTCATCTTAATGTTTACTCAGCCATATATTGATGATGTTTTTGAACTCTTGTAACTCTGTGAAATTTTTAATATCAGTTGGAAGACCATTATACAATCTCTGACCAAAAGATGCAATAATTTAATTTTGTAATATTAATTAGATGCGAGGTTTTTGTCCCTGTAGTGTAATTGTGTTGGCCAGTTATAATAGCAAAATACGAAATAGCAGAAAAGTAAAAACAAATTGTCAGTTTCCTATGAAGAATTCTGCATTTACTGATTTGTTAAAAATGGTTATTTTAACATACGAATGGAAAATTGAATTAAGATTAACTAGTACTAACGAAATTGATTAATCCACGCATTGCAAAAAACTTTAATTTGTCAGCCTAGGTTATCAGACATAATATAAAAATACGAAATAACAAGATAACACCACTGTCAGTCCCTCCTGACCAATTCACCATTGATAGAATTGTCTGTTTAAGTAAAGACAGCCGTACATAGTGTCCATTTTTCAAATGAAAATGTTACTACATGTCCCATCGTTTCAACACGACAACTACAGCATAAGCTCTTATCTGAGCTACAGAACATACTTACTGTATGTGAGAATTCCAGGAAAACAATTGGTTCCCACCTTGAATTTGTGCCACTGAAATCGATATTTTCAATTTAGTTCCTATAATCAATTTACCACCTGCAGCATCCGAGCAAGTCTCGAAGTTCTTCTTTACTTCAATGTCTCCGCTTACATAAAGCATCCTTCTGCTACCTATCTCTGACCTACATCCTGAAAAGGCTTCGACTTAACTTGGTTAATTCAGATCCAATTCACCTACCTTCTCAAGAGGATCATGGTTTCAATTTCGGTCAAGAAGAGATGCGTTGCTTTAGTATTTTGTTAGTAACAATCAGCTTTTAATACAAATCTATATACAATGTGAAACAAGATGTAAGCCAAGAAAGTTTCTCGTGCTATCACTGGGTATATACAGATGTTTAATTAATGATAGGTCCGTTTGATAGATTAGCCTATCTTAACAAACGGACTGCAATCATTGGAGCACAGACGTCAGGTGGGAATGCTGTCCTTGTTCTACCGGTATTTTAATGGAAGATGCTCTGAGGAATTAGCGTCATTGATCCCTTAGGCACCGATGCATAGTTGGGAAATACGCCAAACGCGCGCCCAACATTTGCACACGGTTGACATTTGTCACATGAGAACGGGTCGCTTCTACGACTCGTTCTTGTATTCAACAGCTCGGCTGTGAAATGATCTGCCGGCCTCTGTGTTTCCCCCATCCTACAACATGGGCCTCTTCAAGACCCAAGTTCTCTCCTTCCTATCCTCTAAAAGACCCTCCACACTGCATCCCCAAAGATGATATAGGCCTCGAGGAAAATTATTTCCCTCAGGGTCTCCTGTGTGGAGGAACTCTAAGGAAAAAAAAACAATAAGAGAAAAAACAAAATAAGAAGCAGGGGGGAAGAGGAAGATAGGATCGGGACAGAAGATCAATTTCGATATTTTGAAAGGGTACTGTGAAGAATGTTGATTTTGTTGTATCCCGCAGAAAAAGGTATAAATAATATTAAATATTTATCGTATATTTCTCTTTTAGATATTTTTTCCAGTGAATGTCTTTGTTCTTCGGTAAAAAAAAACCTTAATTACCCCTTCCCCATTGGTCGGCTACCAGTCCAACACCTAAATATTCACGCATGTCTATCATTAGTCTAGTTTTAATATATTCCTGACGATGGAAGGGTCCTACCGAAACTGGTCGAGATTATTATATCTTTTTATTTTCTGTTGTTTTTTCGGTTTCGTGGTTCATTTGGGATGTGTTAATATTATCTTCTTCGATGATTAAATATTACAATGAGGTTTACAAACTTCAATTAGTTATAAAAAATAAATTGAATATTTCTTTCCAGACTTGTAAAAATAAGTCAATAGATGTCTCATATGAATAAAAATCGGGTAGATCAACCATCACACATATTAGAAACACTAGATCTCAGAGTCAAAAACACTTACCACAAACACAACACTTGGACAAAAAAAAACTTGTGACGAGTGGTCCTTGAATAATTCGTGGCGACGACTACAGCTGACGTTTTCTGCTCAAAAAAGAATTTCGTAATTTGAAAACGTTCGATCAATATCACCAGAAGTAATATAAAATTGACTTTACTGCGGGCACACATACGAATAAACATCCATCGGTTTATCTTCTGTGCATTATAGTATAATGATTGGTCATACGTTGATAATGAAAAGCCGAGCAATTAAAATTCGTTTAATTGTATGCTTCACTCTGTAAAATCAATGGCTGCGCATCCTGTGCGTAGGGGGTAGGGTGCGAGGGTGATAATTAGAAATAATTTCCCTAGATAAACACTGCAATTAACACGCTAATCTATGGTGTCCGGCATAGCAGTTAAATTGTTTGTAGAGAGGAACTAATTGAAGTACCTGACGAGATGCACTGATAAATTAAATATTATTTGCAATGAAAATAATAAACGGAAATGTTTTGCGTGTTTTACAAACATAAACTATATACAAAAGTATCAAATATTTAAAAGCATCGCTTCAACATATTTTAACAAATTTAAAAGTTCAAAAGTTCTTGATCTCTTAAAACTCTATGGAAGCTTTGAAGGCTTTGAAAGTTTTGCCAAAAACAAATCAATTCAATCAATAATCGGACGATTTTTATTATATACTAGCTGCAGTACCCGTCGTTGCCCGGATTGTGAATGGTTTGGGGTAAATTTTTGGGGTTGTTATGCGTTACCCCTACCGTTACCCCTACCCCTACTCCTATCCCTACTCCTACCCCTACTCGGTGGTTTTTCGAAATCTCATGTACACAGTGATCTTCATTTTGTTTCGAAAGTCAAGTGTGCAAAATTTCATCAAGCTCGGAATAAAACTGTAGATTTGTACAAAACAAATAAACAAACACAGCCAGCCTGGGACATACCTCTTTATATAATAGATGATAATCAAATTTTAGACAGGACATACGCACCATTTTTAATATTTCTATATTATACAGATATATAGATTGAACACCTAAAATAAAAAACAGAGAGTTTGACAGTAATGTACTTATGATAATATTATTTAAAGGAACAAAGAATAGTATTTTAATATTTGTTTTAACAGAATTTTAATTAACTAACTCGTTTCTCAACGGGAGAAGGCAGATAGGACGGACCGTCAAACAACCCGGTCGTGGCACACACTCCTTGCTTCATTCCTATTAGACTGAACACAAATTACGATCAATATAAATTGGACATCAAGATTTGGATCAGCAGCTAAGACAGACCAAAATGCAATGAGTAATACAACTTGTTGCCGTAATATTATAATGTGAATTATAAACTGTACACTTTGTAAACCGTAAATTGTAAACTGTAAATTTTGCCTACACTCAACGCAGGTTCTCCTAGTGAGACAGGCACAGTACCATGACGTCCATGACCCTTATAATACATTGAGATTGTATGGATTAGAGAAGAATAAAAAAATAAACATTAAAAAAACATTCATACGTGCTCTTCTGTTATTACGACTCTTGACATGCAACGACTGTATTTGATTCACTTGATCACGGCATGCCTTCCTCGGGCGTCCCCGACTTCTTTTACCATAGTAAATCATACATTTCTTTATTTATTTACGCCCGTTACGTTCATTGACACATAATATTTTAAAGGTACTTATCATAAGGTAGGTAATATAAAAGTAGGTTTGATAGATTCGCCTATCTTAACAAACGGGTTGCAATCTTTGGAGCACAGACGTCAAGGTGGGAATGCTGTCCTTGTTCTACCGGTATTTTAATGGAAGATGCTCCGAGGAACTAGCGTCATTGATCCCTTCGGCACCGGTGCATAGTCGGGAAACACGCCAAACGCGCGCCCAACATTTTCACACGGTTGACATTTGTCACATGAGAACGGGTCGCTTCAATTTTGGGTTCAACAGCTCAGCTGTGGAATGATCTGCCGGCCTCTGTGTTTCCTCCATCCTATAACATGGGTCTCTTCAAGACCCAAGTTCACTCCTTCCTATCCTCTAAAAGACTCTCCACACAGCATCCCCAAAGATGATATAGGCCTTGAGGGAAATTATTTCCCTCAGGGTCTTTTGTGTGGAGTAACTGTAAAAAGAAAAAAAATAGTCCACATAATTTGACACTTTTATTCAGAGTTAAATAGTTTCATCAAATAACAGCTCTACTCGATGAAAGGCAGGAAATGAATGACTCATTGACCGGTCAGTGGCTGTGTTGGCACCGTATCTGAGTCCCACCCAGGCGTCGTGAGTTCAATTCCCCGGCTGGCTAAGTTCCCAATCACGACACAAGCAACATCTTCCGCTTACTGTGATGGTAGTAAGAGATTTTTAAATATTGTCAGGTTATTCGAAACCCGGGAATATTTGACTTTCTTAAAAAAAAAACCACATATTTATACAAATCGATCTGTTCACTGAAGTGTGACAAAAATCAGTTGGAAGGAACACTTCATTGTTACAAATTACAGAGGAAATGTAGAAAAAACGATCCCATTATAAAAAAAGTACGTTACAATATTTTCCACCGCAACGCAACGAAGCGACGTGATTGACTATAGTGTATTTTTTGTTTGGCTTTGGTCGGTTTACTTAGGCAAACCTAAAAAACTCTAGAGAAGGGCCTAGAAGACCGGGAGAGGAGAGGGGTTGGTTAGGATAGGTTGGGTGGTTGGTCGGTGGGTTCGGTTCGGTTGGAGAAATAGCTGATGATTAATCGCTCGTGTCCAATGATGGCACCGGATCATTTTGTCTTGTGGATCCAGAGCGAAGCTATAGGGGCGTATTGGGAATAAAAATAAAGCATTCTTCTAACATCGGTAATGTTTTTAGAGGCGCGATTTTCTAGTGGAGGTTCGCGGTAACTTCATTTAATGTAATTTATTCAAAAGATTGGTATTCACTTTGTGACGTCATTATTAATAACTTTGTATTCACCACTTATTAGAGATATCACCTTGTTTCGAAATCGATGCTTACTTCATCAGGAATATATATGGTAGAATACTTAAAAACAATAATGTCAAGTATAGACAAATGATAAACAAAGAACACAATAATGTAAGAAAAAACAAATTATAAACATAAACAAAAAATAATTAAAGTTAGTAAGTAATGAATCAAAAATTTTAATAAAAAAATATTGTAAAACATTGAATAACAAATTTACATAAATTAAATAAGATAGTTATTTTAAAAAAATAATGATTATTTATTAAAATTAATTCACTATTAACGCTTTTTCTGATTTCTAAAATTTTAAAATTTGTCTAATTGTAAGCCGGTTGTATTTGTATGTAAAAAAATTTAACCTTTATTTATAGCAAAAGAATTATTGGTTTCTAAAATATGATTGGCAAATTCGGAAATTGATATCTGTGGTGAATACATAGTAATTTTTTAAATCATTTATTTTTTTAATGTATACAGTTCTTCTGAAACACGAAAGAGAGAAGAAGCATCCATTACGGGATGAAGTTATTTTATAGGCAGAATTTATACACCCGAATTTCAACAAATGGATTTCTTTAGGTGTTGGATTGAAATTCCGGTTAATTCAAATTGGAAGTTAACTCCCAAGTGGAGTAGAATTTTGTACAAGAGTAAATATTCTTCCCTATGCACATCAAAGCTTCCATCAGAAATTACGCCAGCTTACTACTCGTACGTTAATAATAACTTAAGCAAACTTTAAATATCAGATATTAACGGCAGTTCTTCCCAAACTTACTGAGCAGCTGTTGAGATGAAATTTTGCCTTAACACTGTTCAAATGCACAAATACGATCTTCCCTATTAAAATCTCAATCAAATTTATGATCAATTTATGTTTTCGATTTTTGCGGACTAAGTTCCCCTCAACAGAGGACTAGTTATAAAAAGTGTCAACAGGGCAAAACAGGGTCAACAGTGAAATGTCAAACGTCATTATTGGTTTGTGATCTATTTATCGCGATTCAAATATTGAATGACAAAGATTTATTTCCGTTTTCAAATATTAAAACATGTTTTAGTATGTTTTAAATAAAACTGAAGAGAACCTAATTTAATTGACTTATCATAACCTAGGTTTTTTCTTGTTTTTCACAAAAGAGAAATTGTATTATATTTTAAATTAGTTTTTTAAGATAAACCAAAACCGGTCAACATATATAAATATAAATTATAAACATATATAAATTCAATAAATAATTTGTTTTTAAATTTAAGTATAACGTCAAGCCACAAAGTGATGACTTCTTTCGACAAACGAAATAAAAAAAACTTAATTATTAATATATTTAGTTTTCCACTGTATGAACGAATAGTTACATCACATGACAAAATATGTAAAATTACATACCAACAGATTTCCTCTAGAATCCACTGCAGAATTTTGTAATTAGAAGTTGATCTTTTCTTACCTGTAACAAACAAAAACACAAATTAATTAAACGATATTGTTTTACACAGCAATCGCTGACTGTGGTGAAATAATTCAAATTAATAAGAGTGCCCAACTTACTCCCAGGAAAAAGACATACTCGTATAGATTAAAAGTTTTCAAGGCAATACTGCCATAGAAAGTAAAACACACAGTAATTACCACGGGAGTCTTTCTCCAGAATAGAAGGGTCGAGTTTTGTTAGCACATTTTAAAGTGTGTACTCAGTGTGTTTACACGACCTAAACAATATAAAACATTTAAATAATTTATCGAATTAATGCATAAAAATGGAATAGAAGCATTAGAAACATCAAAATCAAATAAAAATTATAATTGTCAAATTTTAAAGTCCAATTTTTAGGATGTTACCTTTCTTTCCCTCCCCTTCCCCTATCTATCCCTCTGCCATTACCACTCTGATGCTCTGTCTTGTTCTACTCTTATACAGTGTCTCTTTCCCCCACTTTCAAAGTCTTCATCGTGATATATCTCTGTATGTTAATTTAGTTTATATTTGTACGTTCCTGAAGAAGGTTGAATTCAACCGAAACCGGTCGATAATGCATAAATATAAACAAAATGAAGTGCCTTAAAACCATTTTTTTTCATTTACATTTAAATAAGTCAATAGCAATCACGGCAATAAAAATCTATTTAAAAAAACATAACCATTAAATGCGGGGAAAACAGCTTCGAAATGTAAGTACCTCACATAATAGAGAATCTATTACCACAATTATTTTTTCATAGTGAATCGGTTTCACCGGGAATAAATCATTTTAGGCGCCATACAAATTGAAATTGGGTGGGGGTTAATAGAATCATATAAATAAGTCATCTCAACGTGGCCAAACCACAGCTCGAAAATGACCTTGAACAGCTGTGACAATAATAAAAAAAAATAATATACTTAACATTATTCAAATTGTTTAAATTAAAAAAAATAATAAAAATGCATAGATAGACGCTGGCCCTCCGAGAAAATTCCCAGGCCGTCCCTGCGGGCAGCATCCGTGTGGAACGTCCATGGTAATTGGTGTGGGCAATGCAATTTGTCAACCGTACCGCGACAGAAACGGCATTACACCATTGTTCTACAAAAATATCCTAGCAACAATAATGCGTTTAATACAATTTTAATGCCCCGTCTTATATTAAACATCAGTTATTAGCCGAGAACAATGGGTTATTTCTAAGAGGCGGGCTGCGTAGTGCTAATAACGTAATAACTTTTATAATAACACATTGCCTCCAACACACGATCGGCCAACGTTCCAACTACGAACTCCAAACTAGTAATGCCATTTTAGCTAAAATCTATCGATCTACCGATGTTCATAGAAAGTCTGCCGAAATTTATAATATTATTGACACAATTCGTTTCTCATCAGGTACTCATAATACTGAAAATAAATATAACGGATTGTTGTGTCTGTTTTGGCTAGGTATTTTATTTTTACGCACAGCCTGAGTCAGATTGCAGAGCAAAAAAATATAACAACTAACTATACTTTTCATGAAAAACGGCGCTATACAAAATAACCAATTATTATTATTAGCATAATACGGATAATGCATATTTGGGGGTTAGTTGCACATTTGAAAGTTTTTTCGTCATTATAAACATAGTTCAGCCATGTTTTATTCTTCGCGCAGCACGACCGTCGGGATCGCCTGCCGAACTCGTACTGAACGGCCAATGTGTGGAGGCCGGTTTGTGCGAGTTGGGCCAACTATTTTGAAGGTTGGGCCAACTAGTTCGCCACCTTAGCGATCTCGGGCGAACTTGCCGAACTCGAGCTAACGTTGGCACAAGGCGTACGAAGTACCCCTCTACACAATCGCCCAAACGTTCGAGTTGGGAGGTTGGGCGATCGTGTAGTCGTGCATTATAATGTACATTATTTAACATGACTAATGGTATTCCGTCCAGAGAGGAAGTGAAGCATGGGGTAAAAGTGATTTAAAGAAGAAGAGTGTGTTTCCAAACGAGGAGTTTGCGCTAGAAAGTTATTGAGGTATTGCCATTGTTTGGCATGGTAATTTCAGTAGAACAATGGGGAATTTCTCCGGTGGGATGGGTTTACTTGTGACAAAACAGGATACAATTAATATACCAAATTAATTATTATGAAATTAATAATATTCGAACTGTTGTGAAAGCTTCAGATTCAATAATAGCCAATAATATGGGTGAATTATATACAACTCACTTAAGTACCCGGCGTTGCCCGGGGTTATGAATGGTTTTGGAGGAAAGTTTTGAAGTTACCCCTACCCAGTAGTTTTCCTCTTTGAATGTCAAGTGTACTAAATTTCATCAAGAAGGACCAAATGTCTATTTTAAGGGATGGGTGTTCTTCTCTTGAAGGTCTTTAGAAAACAGACCTACCCTTTTAATTAAGATTATTAAACTTTAAATTCGATTGTTCTGAACTTTTGTATTTAATCAACCTGTACATACCTAAATGAACTACAAGACAAACATTAACATTTTACATATCTATACCCTATTCTTAGTTTGCATTCCCCAATACAATGCCTACACAGTCTTGGTGACAAATGCTTAAATAATATGGATTTAACATGACAATAAACTGAAATTGTCAAACTTCAAAAAAATATATATAAATAATTTTTTTGATATAAATAAAGGTTTACTAATTTTACATACAAAAACGACCGGTTTACAATTAGACAAATTAGAAAAAGTGTTAAAAGTCAATTAAATTAAATCTCTATAACAAAACTGTTATGCTGTTTTCATTTTTTTTTAAATATATTTTCCAACTTGTGTACATTGATCACAACATGCGTTCACCTATATTGTTCTAATGTTCCGTTACATTTCTATGATGATGGTTATTTATTCTTGTATTATATAATATTGTTGAACTAAACTTCTGCTGACAAGCTACTTGTGGCGGCTTAGCGGGTACAAGTTCCCATTAATATTATACAATAAATAAATAAATAAAAACATATGTTTATCATTTGTCTATACTTGACATTATTATTTTTTAGTATTCTGTAATTTTTAATTAATATTTTTCTGTTCC